>CAHIKZ030000497.1:1250000-1265000 GCA_903632075.3 Acanthosepion pharaonis
TGAGATGCCAGATCAGGGCCAATCACGTTGCATATCCCTTTTGGATTTTATCAAGGACCTTGATCACATTTTCCACTTATCATTTTTGTAAAAAAAAACAAAAACAAAACAAACAAAAGCAAACTTATGATCAAAAATATTTTACATAAATAAAGCTTTTTGTACTGTGTGAGCTGTACTTGTGAGTACAATCTTTTCTATTTCTTTAAGGCATTGGCCATCATGAAACCTTTTCCAATCTATTCGAGGACTCCAACAGCAACTGGAATTGTTGATATCCTCATGTGACATATTTTTAAGTTTTCCACTTCAAGATCCTTGTATTTTGAAAGTTTTTTGAAGATCTTCAAAGACATATTACAATCTGCAGTAACTGCAATGTCAATCAGAAGTCACATTCTGGTCTTGTAATGTTCGATCACGATGTCTAGGCGATTCGATTTGATTGATCTGTCTGTGTTTATTGTAAAGTCGCATAAAATTGTTACACGTCCTATCTCTGTAACTGGGTCTGTATTATTATTATTATTATTATTGTTATTATTATTATTATTATTAAATTCCTGTTGTCAGTGCTTGTAATCTTGTCGCTCAAATGACTATTTGTAATATGTTTTAAAGATTAATGTTTCTATATACATGAATTACCCCAAAATGGTTGTGTAGAAAACTGGATCAGTTTTGTTGAGAATGTATTATTAATATTTATTCAAACAATACATGTGTGCACCTCCAAAACTCTAGATGACCAGAGCGTTGCAGATGATCTCTCCTGTGACATAGCTGTAAAAGCTCAGTTGGGAATGCCTCGAAAACCACTAATATATATATATATATATATATATATATATTTATTATTTTAATCCTCTAACATTCACGGGTCAATTTCTTAATGTTATTAAATTCATTAAGGAAGGCGTCGTAGTTTTTTCATTTCTTTTATATTCTAAAGTAAAATAGACATAGACATATGTCTCGATTATTCAACCAAACATACTTGAATGGAGATATGCTACCTAAATACACACACACACACACACACACACATATATATATATATATATATATATATATATATATATATAACCACCAACGTCAACCACCTGATGGGAGGTTTTATACGTTGAAACAAATATGCATTTTTGTCCTGGTAATTTGCATGTTCCAATGTAACAGTTTATAATAAAATCTATTTCCCTACTCTTGTATTGAGCCCTTTTTAAATTAATGATATGAATGCTTGAATTTATACTCTTTTCGTTCATTTGTATATATATATATATATATATCAGGATTAAAGAAAAGAAAAGAAAAATGACACATGAAAACGTGTTAATTTCGAAACTTCATATGATATGAAGATGCGATGTCCGAAACTGACATTGGGCAGTGCACGGACGGGGAGACACACCCACCCACCTACACACACACACACAAAGGCATAGACGCGTGCACGCGAGTGTATGTTGTTAAACTCTTAGAAATATCTAGCTTATTTATACATTATTTATATTAGAAATTATTAGAAATTTCACCGGAAACTGGGGATATTGTCTGAAATAGAATTTTTTTTTAAGAAAGACCAAAAAAAAAAAGAAAAGAAATCCTTAATCATGATATTTGCTAATTCATTTAAAATAGCATTTATACTTAGAATCATAAAGATTTTGTCGAAATTTCTGAGATCCGTAAAGAGGAAAGAAGGCTTTGAAAGTTTAACACTCGCGGGACATATCGAAGGCAAGTGTGGGCGGAAAGGAACATCGACTAACATTACGTAACAAGTCTGTGTAAATAGATGGCAGAACAGTGCGTGGGAGGGACAGTAAAAAAAAGAAGAGTTAGAAAGGATAGGAAGTTGTGGAGAGCTATGATGGTCCGCTTTTTGATTGGACACTGTATATAGAAGAAAAAACTATATTCTGAAATTAATTTTTTTTTCTATCCTCCACGAACATCACCGACCTTGCACATGTAAAATATGTTATACATTTACTGGTTTCTTTCAGCTATGTGCACTTAGGTGCAAAACCAAACGTCATGTCATTAAAAAAAGATATCGCTTCCAACTCGATAACGCACCGAAGTATTCCCTCTTTACATTATGACATTGTCATGTAGCAGAGACGTCTTTCTGGCGCGGGTACACGCTTTTCTAAATTGACTCCGCTTTCCCGCCATCCGCTATTTTCACTGACATCAGATATGATATCAGAAGCAAGACAAGTGAGGTAAGTTTTACTTCTTTGCGCCTTAATTGATTACAGCCTTTTGTATAATGCGCCGTGCAAACTAATAAACATTTTTTTTTTGTTTTTTTCAACCGAGGCGAATATCACGATATTTTTTTTTTTTACTTTGTTTTATTTTTAATTTAAATTATCGATAATTTAGATGTTCGGGTAGCGTTAAGGTTACCGAGAAATCAGCAACCCGGGTTCGAATTCCGGTCAACGTTCATTTTCGCAGAAATATACTTGGAGGAATTACGAATGCATCTCTTCTCCCACCAGCTATGGATTAAATATCCTTTTGACTTTAGACACCAAGCAGTCTATGATGTATTTTCAAGTCAATGCCTTATACGAAGGGAATGTTGCTGAGTCGATTCTATATACGTGACATGGTGGAACCCTAGCTGTGATCGTTCAGACTGGTGGAACCTGAGGAATGGAGTTCGCCTGAACATTTGGAAATAGCGATAAGAGGCCAGTAACGTGTCATTAGCTTTGGTCACATTTTAGTATGGGTGGTGAGTAACCTTGGTACCGCAGAAATCCAAGTGACACACGTAGAAATCTACCTGGATTAATTAGCAGAAAGCAAAGCCATAACTGGACACTTCATCATGGCATGGAGAGGCCCGACCGGAAACAACTTAGCCAGACGAGTTACATTTCCCGCCCTTTTTTGACAAAAGTTTCTGTTTAATATTATTTTTCGAGTCCTTAGCAGACTAATTTCACTAATTACAGCTGAAGTAGAAGATTTTATTTTTCCTTTTTTTTATGAAATGGTATGTTCTAAGTAGTGGATAGAAACTACCTCAAACGATATTTGAACTCACTTTGCCGAATTTATTTTCATATATACTTTCCATGCATATATATATGGATATATTATATTGAACTGTTGATTCGCTTAGATAATTTTTGTGCATATACTTTGATTTAATCATAATAAAATCTATTGTAATCACCTATTAAGTTTAGTGTATATCATTTCCATTTTTACGAATCAATTGTGATGACGAATATATCATCCTAACTGGCTGTTCCTTAAATATATAACACAATAGGTGATGAAAAGTAGGTTACATACAACAATGTTAAATGAAAATATCAGTGGACTGACAAGAGCTGAAAAGTAGAGCTCCATGGAAGAAAAAATAATATTGTTGTATCGTTAGGGTATGTTTTATGTTTCTTTAAACGAGTTAAAAACCTAAATTAACATTTATATGTCCAGCAGGTGCAATGTGTCCATAAAATGCTTGTCGAAATGCGTCCCGTACTCGTCAAGAGAAAAAGGGTTGTTACTCTACATGACAACACAAGGCTTTATACATCAAGAATAACACAGACAGAAGATTATGGAACTCGGCTAGACTGTTCTACTCGATCCTTTATATTGACCTGACCTTACACCAACTTGTTATTTTTTTTCAAATCGCTGCCAAACGCTTCGTTAGTGAATACTTTCGTTAATATAAAGATGAGTCGAGGACTCGTTTAAAACTTTTTCGCATCAAAACCTGCGGATTTTTACTCAGAATGTATCCGAGAGCTTTCTGGCAAATGTCAACAAGCCATTGCAAATAATAGTGACTGTATAATTCAATAAAATCTAATGGCTCTTTAGTTTTTGAAATTTAAAGATAATAAACAAAAAAGAAAATTATTTTTCACTCAACCTAATAAGTTGGTCATTTTTTCTCACTTAATTTGCTATGTTTTTTTATTATTATTATTATTACCGTGACTCTATAATTGAATAAAATAACCCATTCCTTAAATATATATCATAATCAGCGATGATCAATGGGTTGCACACGACAATGTTCAACGCAAATGACGGTAAACTGACAAGGCTATCTCTTCATAACCGGCCAAAAAGTTGAGCTCTTTCGGAGAAACTTCATATTGTGCGGGTGAGGGTTATTCATCTAGAGTTCTTACAAAGCAAGAAACGTTAAACGCATATTTATGCGTTCAACAGTTGCAACGTGTCCATAGAAGTTTGGTCGAAAAGCGCCTTGGGCTCGTCAGTACGGAAAATACTATTCGCCTCCATGACAACGTATGGACACATTCAGCAAGAACGATACAGGAAAAAGAAAATGGAACTCATCTATTTTGTTCTACTTAATTCGCCATATTCAACCGACCTTGTATCAAATGGTTATTAGCTTTTTCGATCAGATCAAAAACGTTTCGATGTGGTGGGGGGATTATCATTAAGGAGAACCAGATTCCAGAGTTCACCGAAAAATTTTTAACTTGTTATAGAACAACCCAATATGCAAAATTAGTAAGTATTATACCAGTATTATAATAGTGATTCTAGGATTCGTTTAATACTAGATTATACAGGGTGTCCATAAAGTTCGTGTGCACTTAAAAAATCTATAACTTTATTTGTATTTGCGATAGAAATAATTTGTAAAAAGGATTAGAAAAAAGTAAATCTATATTTTTGAAGGTTTTATTGAAATTTTATTTAAATTTTTACACGTCTTCCATCATTAGCAATACAAAGGCTAATACGATTTTGCAGTTCACGGAAAATATTTACCAACTGATTTACAGTGATGCCTGAAATCACATTAGTTATTTTAGCTTTCAAATCTTCTAATGAACTAGGTTTGGTTGCATACACAATTGTTTTCACATGTCCCCATAAAAAAATCTAATGGAGTCAAATCTGGCGAACGTGGAGGCCAATAAAAGGGTCCACCTCTTCCGATCCATCTGTTAGGAAATTCCTGATTTAGAAACTCTCTAACACGCAGAACAAAGTGACAAGGAGCTCCATCTTGTTGAAACATTGTATTATAACATTCTTTACAGATTATTTCTATCGCAAATACAAATAAAGTTATAATTTTTTTAAGTGCACACGAACTTTATGGACACCCTGTATTTAATTCATTAAAATCATTTTTAATATTTTTATTTTGATAATTTTTATTATATTACTTTTTCATTTATCAATAAATAATAATAAGAAATTACAGGAGTGTGTGAATGGCGGGGACAAACAGTTTGAACATTTCAAGCATCGATATGTTATTATTGAAATGTTTGTGTAATCGATACAATTAGTTTTGCCCGCATGTTTTGTTTTTCATTACTACACAGGGTGGTCCTAAAGTCTTGTCATGCCTACATAATATAATTTTCTATTTCAACACACTGTGGGGCATTATCAAAGAGGGAATTTCACATGAATGATACCAAAAATACCCATCAGTTGAAGGACACCATTCTGAGAGCCTTTGCAACAACAAAGTACAGCTTCATAAAATATCACACAGGACATGATGCCACACCATTTTGTGCCACGAAAATGATGTTCATACAGACCTTCTCGATATGTGACAGTTTCAATGAAAGTGAAGAAACTGAATTCAGTACATGTGCGTTGTATTACTGTATTACTTGTTCTTCTATTCATCTCATTACTTTTTGGTAGGAGATGACAAGATTTTCGGACCATACTGTATATAACTACTTTTGTAACCCCTGTGTATTTTATTCATTGTCATATTTTCCTTAAAATTGTTCTTGATATATAAGAATTTATAAATCGTTTACCTATAGCATCTAATATATAACGGGAAATACGGTAATCAGTCACGAATTCATTTTTCATCTCTTGAAAATGATTAATTTAATCTCTGACAAAGATGGCGTTGTTCATACAGAAAATCGATTGGATGACGAGTTACGATAAGAAGAAAGAGCTCAAATTAAAAACTTTGCGCCAAAAACACGAAGCTCTAAGCACAGCTTCTGCCAGAGAAATTCTTTTTAGTGGTTTCTTTTTTTTTTTAATGGTTCTTTTTTTTCAAAAAATCTGAGCCGAAATCATTTGCTCGGCTTATTTCTCCCACAGAGTCTTACGCGCGTTTCGGGTGCACTTCTCCATCGGCGTTATCAACGAGTTGAAATGACTTCAATAAGGAAGTGATTACTATTAGAGTTGTATGCTTACTGACAATTTAAAACCTTGTCAGGGTCAGGTAAAACAACATTGCTGTTAATAGATTCATGGATATTTTAAAAGCTTATCTATGAGAAAAAAAAGATTTTTCTTTACTGAAAGAAAAGACTTTTTTTCACGGAATATAGTCTAACTACAACAGAATACCTTTTAACCAGTTGAAACTGTTGTACATATTTACTGGCAAAACATTGAAAAGCCTAACATAAAAGGGTTTGATAAAGTATGAAACAGTGAACAATTTTCAGTTCTTCTGTAGTTTATTGTTGACAATCGCATACAGCAACTGTGTGCTTGGCAAAAAGAAATCTCCGCCAACAGAGGACCAGATTGCAATCAAAACAGCCAAGGCTGACGTGAGGAAAAAAATTGAAATGCAAATGAAAACCCGGATCAAACGGCAGCCAGGAGAACTTCCAATGATGAGAATACGCAAAGACTTAGGAACTCACAAACTCCTGAACAAGCCGGGGGGCCAATCAAGTGCCCTCCGCTTAAGCTAGTTATAAATATTTTGTAAAAATACAAAAATATCTCATTTGAATGTGTTTTTTTTCTTTTTTACAAAATGCTGGGTTTGTCCAAACATTTGCCTGTAGTGTAAGTAATGATATATCAGAGTTCCATGTCCTTCTATTTAAATACAATAAGGCTGTTCATATGAGCAACATCATGCTTGCCACTGGCTAATCTTCGATACAGATTAAAAAATAGCACTGCTTCAAACTGCTTTTCTATCCCGGAGAGTATTAACAAATATAAAGAAACTATAAACGCTGTACGAGTTAAGTATCATTCAGCTGTATTCTTTATTTTTGAAGAGATTGTCCCCTATTCACTACCATATTGGACATTACGAGTTCGAGCCACTCTTTATGCCCCATACTTTCGGGCTTGTGCCACATCTAAGTTAATCTTAGAAATAAAAACACCATAGAGGAGATTAGATACTACAAACCTGGCTAGTACTCTTTTGTTTGTTTCTCAAGACATTTTCCGAAGTCTTTATACATTGCTTAGTTTCTGGAATGCTACTTTCATTATAACTATAGGCTATTCTTGTACACCTACTAATACCACCATCACCACCACTACTACTACTACTTCTGGTACTACTACTAATAATAATGATAATAATAACTTGTAAGAAGATGTATTCAATGCTCAGTGCATACTGTCTGCGTATGACGTTGGTTATACGTATGCAAAGTATATGCGTATACCCGTGTTGTACGTGAGTGACATATAAATCCACTACGACAGAAAAGGTTACTGGATGTCAGAGAATATGAGGAAAAGTACTATTAAAGAGAGAGGACAATACAAAAAAATAAGAATTAAGAAGACAGAAGATAACGATTGACATTGTATTTAAAGTTTTGAAGATCAAAGGCAATAAAGCCACGTGGATGCAAGAGGTTATTGAGTGTTAGAGAATATGAGAAAAAGTACTATTAAAGAGAGAGGACAATAAAATAACAAGAATTAAGTAGACAGAATATAACGATTGACATAGCAAAATAAAGTTTTGAAGATCAAAGGCAATAAAGATGCCGAAAGTGCGTTCCACAAGCGAGACGTTCGAGAGAAGAAACTGTTATCACAGAACTTAACCATGCTTATTTAATGTACACATAAGCACACACAGACACAGACACACACACACAGACACACGCACACATACACACAATTTGACTGATCTTGAAAAAAATTATTGGAACAATGCATTCCTTTCCAACTCTGGATAACTCCTATCTTGTACTTAGCAATACAATTCGAAATTTGGAGGCAAGAAAAAACTGTTCAACAGCTTAATCTCCACCAAACTGCCTCTTACAAAAAATACATACATATAATCAGCTTCTCTTTCTATTGCCTATAGTGAGGGCTTTATTATCTTTCTTTTGTATAATCATTTCACCCCAAGCAAGGCAATAAAGCTGTAAAGAAAGAAACACAAGGGTTACTGAGTGCGAAAGAATATGAGAAAAAGAAAAACATTGTTAAGCAATGAAATGAACAGAAATTAAGAAGACAGAAAATAACGATTGACATTGCATTTAAATTTTTGGAGATCAAACTTGACTGTAAAACACGCAACCGGATAGATTAATTGGTTGATTGATTTATTTGGTTAACGGCATATCAACACCTCATGGGTCATTTAATTCTGAAATTTAATTTTCTTTAAAGCTTTGAAGGAATTATATATGATATGTTATTCTGCTTTCACAATTGAATACGTGGTAGATGATACTCAGCTTTTGTGCAAATAAATATCCAGGTAGACATAATTACTAGAGCCGGTGATATGTGTGTTTTATGTTATGTTTCTTGAAGTGATATTTTGGAATCTGTCAGTTATGTGACATGCGTGATACACGCTTAGGCGATCATGTATCTTTTGATACATGACTAACGAGGCAGATATTTTCCCGCCAGTAGGTTGTCATTTCTTTCTGCGATCTGGCCATCCAAGTCTATAGAACCTGGTCTATCCTACTATTTACCCATAGCTTGGGGTAGGGACAAGAGGATTCATGCCTTTCCCAAGGGTATTAGCACGTAAGTAAATGTAATGGATTCGACGGGAATTCGAACTCCGAGCCGCCATCTATTACCGTTTGATTTCTTTAAGAAATTGTAGGGCACTATATGGACTAATGTCATAGAAGCGTTATTTCGTGATGGTTGATTTTGTTTGGCGGCATATTAACACCTTTGTGGGTTATTTAATGCTGGTATCTAAATATTTTGTACGTAATCTTATGCCTTCAATAGTTTGTACATAATTTTATACTTTTAGAGTAAGGACATGACTTTAGATATATATTTTGTAGATCATAAAATGTATTGTTGGTAATTTTACTATCAAAATGTACTGTTGATTTTTGTTTGAGGGTTTACTATTGGCCCATAGGCAGGACCCTAGCTATCACCCTGGGTCAGTTTGTACCTGGGAACATCAGCAATCAAGAGGCGGTTTCACGCTGCTTAGAATCTCGAACCTCTGCTATCGGATGTAGCTTATCGCCATACCCAAGACAAGCAAGAAGCCGGAAGAGAGTGCCACAAGCAAGAAGTGCGATAGAAGAAACTGTTAACTTATGGTTGCATCTCGTGATTTCAACTGTAAATCGATGAGACCTTGACACCAATCTAATATTTCGCTTAAATTCATAAAGTCTAGGTACCAAAGAGGAAAGTTCATCAGAACAATTACCATGAAAGTATTTATAGAAAAAGCACAGCGAAGATACGTTACAGCGATGGAAAAGTGACTGAAGCCGTGATGCCTTATCTTATAAATGATTATTTCAGTTTCAATCTCTTGATATCAGCCTACTCAGGTCAGTTTATTTATATCTATCATGTACTAATATCAGTCTCTTCATATCTATTTAATGGTACCTAGAGCCAGACAGCATAGAAATGGCCATAAAATATCTAGTTTATTATTTATGATGATAAAGTGAATTTAGGTTAAACTGAAAAAAATTAATGGTCGCAAAAAGTGAATTAAGATAAAAATAACCGTCATTTAAAAAATATTAATTTGTAAAACTTTACAAAAATCAGAGAATTATAAAATTTTATCAAACGGAAATTGTTTGGTAATAAAAAAAAAAGTTTAATTAAGATAAAAAAAAAAGTAGTCTAGAAATAATTGTGCACCGTCTTAGAGAAAAAGAACACCATGACGCAATTCACTCCACCAGAAATTTGAAAACGGCATACTGTATTGCTTAGAATTCGCTCCGGAAGCTTCGATATGAAAATTTTGGAGTGTCTGGCTCTCAATCTGAAGAAAGTGCATAGGATTGAGAGTGATGAAAATCAAATATTCAGTTTTCTTCCTACAGGGTTCCAGACTCAACACAGAGACCTACCCTTGGGTAGGTAGTGCTACCCTTGGTTAAGAGAGTGACTGCCGGAAGACCCTATTATTGGTAAGAAGAACCCAGTCATGGCTGTCAGACATTTTCTGCTACCACATTACCCCTTATATCTGGCTACCTAACTCTACCAGACTGCAATCCCCTTGATTATTATGTGTGAGGCGCAGTTGAGCAAGAGACCAAGAAAAATGCAACTTTATTATTGTGTAGGAAGGGGGCAAATGGTGTGTATATCTAAACTGACACTGAGCTCAAAATCCATTAACAATTTTTTTTAGGAAAACACTTAAAATCAAAAAAGTTAATGCAAATGAAACGAACTCTTTTCATCGCACTGTCAGTTCATGTATACACACTATTTCCTTCCCCCTTCCTACACGATAATAAAGTTACATCTTTCTTTCCCCCCACTCTCTCTCAATATGAAATCATTATTCTTAATTTTTAAACCTGGAGTGGATTTTTTAAATTTACATTTGGTATACAGGTCTGAAGATTTGAAGCCGTTTTTTATCGACCTCAATGAAATAAATATCACCTATGGTATTTTAATTGTTTGCTTTTCATTATATAATAATTATTGCTCTATCTTTGACATAGAGCTCTCAACCAATCTATATCTTCTTGGAAATTCCATACGGATTACCAATGATTTTGTTATTAATATATATATATATATATATATATATGTGTGTGTGTGTGTGTGTGCGTGATGCAGTTCAATTTATATTACAATTTAATCATTCATACAAAAAGTAGATTAATAAATTTTAAGTGCTTGCAAAAGACCTTATACAGTTAATAATTTTAAAAACAAGGATCATAATATTCATCGAGTGATTTGTAGGTTAATGCACCTTTAAAATTTTGTTTGCGAAAGGATTTCACAATTTTATATCATATATATATATCAAATATTTGATTTAAAAGAACTGATCCGACGTGCAAATTTTCGGGATAACAGCTGAGACATTACTCTATTTATTGAACAATTTCGTTCATGCCACATTGACTGATAAACTCCTACAACAACAAAAATTCTCAAATTACCATATTAGTAAAAAACGCACTTTACAAAAAAAAAAAAAAAAAAATTCAACCTCAGCGTTGCGACTGCACGCTCCAAATGTTTTTATCCATTAACAATAAAACATTTCTAAAAAATCTATTTTGATTCGCATTTAATCTTTCGTCTCCGCTACTGCCTGGATTTACTAAAACCAAAATAATTTCCATGCCTGAAGATGGCTGAATGTACAGCCGAAAGTACTAGCAGATTAAAAAAAAGACCTTATACAGCTTGTAGTTATTTAAAACAAGGATCATATTCATCGAGTGGTTCGTAGGTTAATGAAACTTTAAAATTTTGTTTTGCAAAGAGTTTTCGCCATTTTATATCATTAACTTTACTAATCTACTTTTTGTATGAATGATTCATGTCATAAATTGAACTGCACCATATATTTGATATATATATATATATATATATATATATATATATATATATATATATATATATATATATAAAATCTTTAAAATTTTAGGCCTTGGTCTCTAAAGGAACGTTGCCAAAATCTTCTGAAATTTCATAAGTTTCGTCATTTTCCAGCATTGTGGTTAGGGAAATAGAAGAAATATTCTTTGATGAACAAGGAGATTTTATTTAAAGTATAATCATCAAACTGGGATGAATTTACTAAGTGTCTCAGTATTTAGAGTTCATCTGAAAAAATAGAGCCTAATTCTACTAATTCTTCTTCTATGTGCCGTGTCTCTTCATGACGTTGGAGATCATGGCTCTCCACAATATCCTATTTTTTGTAGCTCTTAATAAATTATTTCCTTTTGTTATCTCTTCTAAACCTTGTTCTGCTAGCCATTTACACAAGCTCATTCTTCTTCGATATGATGTGTTCGTTCTGGACGTTGCCGGTCATGGCTCTCCACAATTTCCTGTCCCTTGTAGCTTTTAATAATTTTTGTCTTTCTGTTATCTCTTCTAAAACTTCCTCCACCATCCATTTACTCAAGACTTTCGTGAAGATGTGTTTGCGTTATAGAAGGTGCGGCAGAAATATATCCCACGTATACCTCCCAGAAATACCGCCCACATAATGGTAAGCCATTAGCTACATGAAGACAGCACTGACGCTCACATCTTACCATTATGTAGGAGGTATTTCTGGGAGGTATATGTGGGAGGTTTTTCTGCCGCAACCTGTATGAATTTCAAGTTGGTAGGTTATGAAGAGATACATCGAATGGTCTTTAAATTTCTAAACCAACCGATTACTGTTAGTGAAGAAGAGAAATACGTTGAAGAACGATAGCTTACACTTGTGCCTGTAAAAAAAAAATGCGCTATGGATGTTCGCCTACGCTAGGATGTTCTCGTAATATGCATACTTGAAAATTGTTTCTGTCATTTCTGTAGTTTTGCTATTTAGGTATATCTTTTTCTCCCACATTCAGCCTGTCTGAATATGAACGTTGTTTTTCACAGTACAAGCGAAACAGCGGTCTGAAGCATCCAAAGCATTCAAACAATGTAATAAGATTGCAGTTACAAACTTAAAGAGAAGAAGAGGCCGTGAATAAGTAAAATATTCCGCTATATGGAAATGTATTCTTCTTCTTCTATGGGCCGTGTCCGTTCAGGACTTTGGTGATCATGGCTCTCCACTATTTCATGTCCTTTGTACCACTTAATAAATTTTCTCTTTTTTTAAAATCTTTCCTAAACCCTGTTCTACCATCCAACTCTTCTTCTTCTTCTTCTGTGGGCCGTGTCCATTCAGGACTTTGGTGATCATGGCTCTCCACTATTTCATGTCCTTTTTACCACTTAATAAATTTTCTCTTTTTTTAAAATCTTTCCTAAACCCTGTTCTACCATCCAACTATTCTTCTTCTTCTTCTTCTTCTTCTGTGGGCCGTGTCCGTTCAGGACGTTGGCGACCATGGCTCTCCACTATTTCATGTCCTTTGTAACACTTCATAAATTTTGTCATCTTGTTATCTCTCCAGTTCAGAACGGACAAGTCACAAACAAGAAGAAGAATAACAGAACAGGATTTATCCTGTTCTGTTATTCTTATTCTTGTTTGTGACTTGTCCGTTCTGAACTTTGGCGATCATGGCCCTCCACTATTTCATGTCCTTTGTAACACTTAATCTTCTTTGTCTTCTTGTTGTCTCTCCTAAACCCTGTTCTGTCATCCATTTATCCAATCTCATTCTTCTTCTTCTGTGTGACGTCTTTTGTTCAGGACGTGTGCGATCATGGCTCTCCACAATTTCCTATCCTTTGTAGCCCTTTATAAATCATCCACGAATTCCCGTGCTTTGCAGCGCTTAATAAATTTTATCTTTCTGTTATCTCTCCTAAATCTTACTCTGTCGTCCATTTACTGAAGATCTCTAGGTAGGTTATGCCATTTTTTCTTCTGTTCCTCTTGCCTTCAAACTGTCCTGTCAGTAACACATTTTCCAAACCCTCTTTCCTCATTATGTTCCTTTTTTGCTGTCTCTCTTAAGCCCTGTTCTGCCAACCATTTGCACAAGGTTGTTAGGTAGGTCATGCTCTACTTTCCTCAGTCCATCTTGCAATCAGTTTGTCATATGAGTATCACATTTTCTGAGCCGTCTTTCCTCATAATGTACCAAAGAAATTTCAGCTGCTTCTGATTCTAATTAACTGTCATATTTGTTTCCATTTTTATCTAAACCATCGTTGTCGCACACATTTTCGGTCTATGTTATTCTCAGCATCCTTCTGTAGAACCACATTTCTCTTGCTTCAACTCTCTTCTTCATCTCTGTGGAGATTGTTCAGAATTTACTGCCATATAGGAGGACTGATATTATACAACAATTCAGGAAGCTTTTGTTTCTAACGGAATTTTTCTATTTCTTAATACTTTGCTTAACTTTTGGAAGACATCTTTGGCTATCCCAATTCACCTTCGGATTTCAGCCTCGGCCATTCCGTCTTCTGTTTAAACACTTCACAGATATTTAAATAGGTGTACTTGATTTTTGGTATCTCCAATTTGTAATTTTCATGTTGGACTGTTCCTTTTTTGTTATGTATTACTTAATGCACAACAAATACTTTAATGGTACTCATTTTATAAGTGGTCTGGGTAGCTCTGTTTAGTTCTATAAACACTAAAAACTATATGCATCACTCGATTATCCGGACACGTTGAGACAGAGGCTGAAAAAATATATCCGGAATATTAAAAATTCCGGATAATTGAGTATCTAAATTATCGAAAAACGATGAAGAAAAATGTAATCTTCTTAAAGGAATTTAAAAGTTTACATTGTTAAATAATATTTCATACACTTTCTTCAAGATTCTGCGCCCCGTTCACACTCCTCCTCGGTCTTTTGATCAGAAGTAGAGTTTTAACTCTTGTTTCCTCTTTAGGATTTGGTTTCCGGTTCTTTCTTAAGTCTTCTGATTCCATTTTACTCCCAGTAATCCCTTACGTCTTGGTGACATTATCGCTTTGCGTGGGTTGAATTAACATCAAAATAAAATAATCAATACTTATATAAATACAAATAAATATAATAATCATGACATATAGTAAATGAAATAAAAGAAAAACTAATTGTGAATTATATTAAATAATTATATTACTTTTAAGTAACATTTTTATATCTTCAGTTAAACTTAAAATTTCCATTAACCTTTTGGAGCTTCGAAAAAACGTGACGTCTCTCCTAAGTTCAGAACGCTAGAAATCAGCATAGTCTTTACGATATACCGTTTTTTTTTCCGTTCATGAAGGTACCTGGTATGTAAGTGACGCCTGGGATATCTTCTCTGCTATTTGACTAACGGGAACTCCGCCTTTGCTCTGCC
>CAHIKZ030000497.1:1270000-1307500 GCA_903632075.3 Acanthosepion pharaonis
TCAGGAAATGCTTTGAAAAATAATAAGCGGGCCGGATCTAATAATCAGTGGGGCGTGGTTGGGGAAAGAAATTGAAGAAAAAAAAATTAATATTGCCGGTACTGGTTTAATAGATTATTATTATTATGTTATGTTTCCTGCTTTGTATTCTGTAGAACCGGGTCTAAACTAAGGTCTTTAGGCCCTATAAGAGAATTGTCATTTAATTGATAGCACTTTTCTGAATATATGGCATGTTCCTAGTAGGGCGATTTTCTGGGCAAGTTGTATTTTGATGCTACCTGTCTTCATTCCCCACATCCTGTTAATCTCGATCTCCAGGTCCTCGTATTTGGACAATTTATTGATAATTTTTATGGAGGTGTTTCTCTCAGATGGTACACGGACCTGCAGATCGAGATTAACAGGAATGAAGATTGAGACTGTGCCAATAATAATCGGAGCTCTGGGTCTCGTGAGACAAGGAATGGACAGTTTTACTAACAGTATCCCAGGTAACATCAACATACAAGTTGCCCAGAAGATCGCCCTACCATATACTCAAAAAAGTGTTATCAAGTCTCTTATAGGGCATAAGGACCATAGTTTGGACTTGGCTCCACAAGATCAAAATTAAGAAACATAACATACAGAAATGATAATAATAATAATGAATGTCGTCAAAAGACAGCTAAAAAAGTTTCTCCATGATCATTATATTAATTATAATCATAATTTTCATTACTAAAGTTGGCACTTTTATTGTCGTTGATAATTCAACAGGACAAAAAAGCAACGGAAACAGAAAGAAAAAATGTAGAAGCAAACAAAAAAAAAAGAAAGAAAAAGAAAGTATCGAGAAAATAATTAAAAGGAGAACCAAATAAAGGAAGAAGGAAAGGAACCAAAGAAAGAAAGAAAGAACCAAACAAACAAAGAGAGAGAGAGAGAGGGGGAGAGGGGGGAGAGGGGAGAGGGGGGAGAGGGGGGGAATGATGGAAATAAAACAAAAGGGAACCAAAGAAAGAGACAAATGAAGAGATAGAGAAAAAGAACCAAAGAAAGAAATGAAAAGGAAGAAAGAAACACATAAACAAAATAAAAATAAATAAATAAAGTAGAAACAAAGACGAAAAGAAAGAAACAAAGAAATTAAGAAAAAAGGAACCGAAGAAAGAAATGAAAAGGAAGAAAGAAACACATAAACAAAATAAAAATAAATAAATAAAGTAGAAACAAAGACGAAAAGAAAGAAACAAAGAAATTAAGAAAAAAGGAACCGAAGAAAGAAAGAAAGAAAGAAACAAACAAACAAACAAACAAGGAAAAGAAAAGAAAGAAAGAAAGAAAGAAAGAAAGAAAAGAAAGAAAGAAAGAAAGAAAGAAAAAGTGATGTCGGGGAAGTAAGCTATTCGCTTTGATCTTCAGCCAAATACCTTACTCGGCACTTCACACTCACTCTCTCTCACTCTTTATCTGTTTTCTTCTCACACTCTTTCTCACTCATTCGTTCTATATCTGTTCCTTTCTTTCTTTCTTTCTTCCTTTCTTTCTTTCTTTCTTTCTTTCTCACTCTTTTCACTCGAAGAATCACAAATAAGAAAGAAGGACATTCAATGGTTCTTTTCATTCGTATGATTTTTGGCTATTTATTATGAAATGGTTGCCAACGGATACATCTGCTTCAGGGGCACAGGCATCGCTTCACACACACACTCACACACGCGCACGCACACACACACATACGTATATATATATATATATATATATATATATATATATATACAAACACATATATATATATATACACACACACATAAATACACACACACACACAGACAGTTTGAGGTCAGCCCTGGCAATTTCGCACCCAAAGTTGGCCCCGAATATATATATATATAATCTTATCAATAAAAACATTATTTAGTTTGAAGGAACCCTTTTTAAGGGCAAAATGCATCATATAGTATTTTTCCATTATTTATATTATTCGAACTATTGTCCTCATCTTTTTCGCCATATTTATTACAACGTTTCGGCCGTTGTACGCTCCGGCCGTCTTCAGGTGGTTGGAATGTCGAACTGAACCCTTTATTTCGCTCACTGGGGTAGACTGTTCTAGTTCCACGTGCCATATTTAATGGATGTCATTTATCAGTTATCCCCTGTTAATTTCCCTCTGAAAGTTCTCCACTGCCTTAACCGGGTATTGAACTCATACTCTTTGGGTCCTGTCACTGGATCTAACCAATGTGTCCTCAAGGATAACTGACATCTAACATCTAACTGACACACCAGGCTTTGTATATAAATATATACACTGCAGTTCAAACGTTTATTATACATGGTTAAAAGAAGGTGGGGTTTTTTTTTATTAGAAATTTTATTATGACAAAAAAAAGCATTCTATGATTAAATTTTGCTCTCGTCATTATATCCTCCTTTAGCATTCATTACTGCAGCACAAATTTTTGGCATTCGTTGCAAAAGTTTCTCAAAGTATAAGTTTTATTCCATTCTGTTTTCAATGACTCTGAGAGTTCTTTCTCATTTTTATTCACTATTCTGTCAAGTTCATCCTATGCTAATTCCAGGTGTAGCTTTAAACTTTTGAAAAGAAGTGTGAATATCTATCTATCTATCTATCTATCTATCTATCTATCTATCTATCTATCTATCTATCTATCTATCCTCTCTCTCTCTCTCTCTCTCTCTATATATATATATATATATATATATATATATATATATATATATATATATATTTGTGTGTGTGTATAAGAGTGAGTGGGGAATTGTGGTTTGTAATTAAAGTACTAATAATATCATCCATTCAGATATCTATGTGTATATCAGTCTCCGTTCATAGTGAGCATGTGGTATGTTGATGTTTGAAGAGATGTTATTTAGATATTTATCAGGTATTCTGGCGATTGTCATGGTGAACTGAGCAGCGATTAGATATGGCTTGGATAATGATATTAGACCAGAAAGAAATGTAATCACCAAAATTAACTCTCATGGGTTTTGTGCCAAATTCAACCATTGTCATTGGAAAAAAAATATCTATTTCAGGCCATATCTTCCTCAACAGTCTGTACATACTTATCTCACTTGGCATCTGTCTCACTTTGTTCGTATCTCTCTCTCTCTCTCTATTTTTATATATATATATATATATATATATATATATATATATATATATATATATGAGGTCTGATCAAAAAGTATCGGGACTGTTTTTATGGTAACGGAGCTAAAGTACGCAGGGTGAAGTTGCTTGACCTTGAACTCTCTCACGCATGCTCACTGAGCTATAACATTCTAGCTCATCTTTGTTGTTTGTGGCAGGCTTGGAAGAAAAGCGTGTAGAACGTGGTCGCCTCACCAAGCCACTGAGGTTCAATCAGTGACCATGGCTTGTGCAGCAGTTTGGAGCCAAGGACACATTCCCCAAATTCAACAACCACCATATTCCCCAGGTCTCACCCCTTTTCTTTTCAAAAATCAAATCCCACTGGAAAGGAACAGGAAATTCTAAGAGAATGCGACTTGACAGCTCGTCGCTGCTTCACAAAAAAGAGTTCCAGGGATGCTTCTATCAATGGAAACGACGTTTGATAAAGGGCTTCGAAGGAGATTAAATGCCAAACTGATATATATGTTAGTTTCCTTTTTAATAGCATAAATCCCGTTACTGTTTTTATTAGATATATATATATATATATATATATATATATATATATATATATATATATATATATTAAAGAAAAACAGACCACTTTAAGGTTCCATTATAATAATTTTTTTCACCAGAGTCCTTTTAAAGGACTCCGGATTATCAGATAGCACTTCCAAAAATGAAACGAAAAATGAAATGAAAATTGATGGGTAGTGTAAGTTTTTGTAATTTAACAGAGAGTGTAATAGAAGTAGTTAGAGAGACATGGTAGAGTTTAGGGAGGGTGAAATTTAATATCTCTCTCAATCATACTTAGTATTGGGGGAGGAGGTGTGACCAGACCTTGAGCTATTTAAACGGTTAACTTAACAGAAGTGATATATTGAAATGGGAGGGGAGAAGAGAGAAAAGAAAAAGGAAAAAGGGAAAAAAAGAAGAGGGAAGTAACGAGAAAGAGGCTGTAAATGGGTTTTACATATGAAGGCGAGGGGTGGTAAGTTTTAGCAATTTTTGTAAAAAATAGATTTTAATGTTTGATAGTAATTTAGATGTCTAAAAAAACCCGAAGAAATTAATTTGATGCTTGCTAGCAATTTAAATATTTAACTTTTTGCAAATAATTTAGGGATTTAATATAAGTTAAATACTGTATTTTTTTATATATATATATATATATATATATATATATATATATATATATATATATATATATATATAATTAAATGTAATAATGAATGTCTATTATGTCTGATCATGAGGCGTTCTAATGTTTGCTTTAATTTTGGAAGAAAATAAAGACAAAAATTGTCCAATATTTGGATAATTTTTTTATTAAGTTTTTTCTAAGCTTTCGGCTCACATGAGCCAACCTCAGAATGATTATACAGCCATTGAATGAAAGATATCCACCGTCAAAGATGATATTTTTGTTATTTTAACATAAAATATTACTATGTGACGATAACGGTCGCTAAAGAGCAGACGCTGATCGTAAGTACAAGATGCGGTTCTATGACGTCATACCACGAAGTATTACAACGGAACCCATGCCTAGATGCAATGTAATGTGTTGTGACTAGTTTGAAATGTAATTTTGTTGAGCGTTGTTTGCATTGTTTTAATGTAGATAGGCTCCAATATCTGAAGGTTATTTCTACTCTGTGTATATGTGAGTATTGTTGTGTTATCAACTAAGATCTGTCTAATATTATGCACATAGCTATTTTTTCTAAGAAATGTTGTTTAGTAGAACTAAGATCAGAAAGGTGACAGGTAAGTCTACGGGAGAGCGTCATTGGTTTTACAACAACCACCCTCTTCCGCAGATAGTCCAGTACTTTTTTCTGCGTTTCTAACGAATTTTTCCTGTTTCTTAATACTTTGCTTAGCTTTTGTAAGGCATCTTTCTCTATCCTAATGCATCTTCGGATTTCAGTGTCGCAATTTCCGTGCTCTGTTAAAACACTTCACAGATTTTTAAGTAGTTTTCTTTGATTTTGGTGTCTTCAATTTACAATTGCCTGTTAGGCTGTTTCTTTTACTGACAACTATACATTCTTTCTTCACGCAATAAGTGTTAGTCCTTTCTTCTCGCTTTCCTTCAGTACGTTCTATAGAAATACTTATAGTTTCCTTTCTGTGTCTGATATCAACACTGTGTCATCTGCATATCTTATGTTATTAAAACTTAAGATGCTTCTCGACCACTAGATATCAATTTCACTGTCCAAAGATGCCTATTCAGACACGTGCATCCCATAAAAATAAGGTTTATAGTCAGTCAGTTATGTGCCATGCGTGATACACGCTTAAGCGATCATGTATCTTTAGATACATGACTGACGAGGCAGATTTTTCCCCACATTAGGTTGCCTTTTATTTCTGCGGTAGACCTGTTGTCATCCAAGGATATAGAACCCAGTCTGCCCTGCTATTTACACGTAGCTGGGGGGTGGGGAGAAGAAGAGAATTCATACCTTTCCCAAAGTTATTAGCACGTAAGCGAATGTAATGGATTCGACTGGGATTCGAACTCGGCTCTCCGATTCCTCAATCCGAGCCGCTATCCATTAAGAAATAATGTTACATTAACAAATAAATTCCTTAATTACTGAAAACTTATTTCCTGATTTTCAATGCCAATTTATATTAATATCGTTTTCAATTAAGTTCTAATATTCAAATCATTAGCAATGCATATACAACAGTAAAATCATTAGCAATGCATTTTTCTATAGATAATCATGAACAATGCATTTTTATAGGAAAATCATTAGCAATGTATTTTCTATTCTAAAATCATTAACAATGCATTTACTATAGGAAAAAATCATTAGCAATGCATTTTTTCTAGGAAAATCATTAGCAATGCATTTTTTCTAGGAAAATCATTAGGAATGCATTTCCTATAATAAAATCATTAGTAATGCATTAACTATTGAAATCATTAGCAATGCATTTTTATAGGAAGACTATGAGCAGTGCATTTTCTGAACTAAAACCATTAGCAATGCATTTTCTATACTAAAATCATTATCAATGTATTTACTATAATAAAATTATTAGCAATGCTTTTTCTGTATTAAAATCATTAGCAATGCATTTACTATGGAGAAACCATTAGCAATGCATTTTTAAAGAAAATCCTTAGCAATGCATTTAATATAGTAAAATCCATTAGTAATGTATTTACTATAAAAATCATTAGTAATGCATTTAATATAGTAGAAATCATCAGTAATGCATTTCCTATAGAAAATCATTAGTAATGCATTTAATATAGTAAAAATCATTAGTAATGCATTTACTATAGAAAATCATTAGTAATGCATTTAATATAGTAGAAATCATCTGTAATGGATTTACTATAGAAAATCATTAGTAATGCATTTAATATAGTAAAAATCATTAGTAATGCATTTACTATAGAAAATCATTAGTAATGCATTTAATATAGTAAAAATCATCAGCCGCATTGCCGCCAACAATTTGAACTCAAAACCGGCACTGAAGAATTATCTATAAAACAAAAAAATTTAATCGAAATCGGATGAAAACTGTGGAAAAGCAAAAACAATATCCGATCACACACACACACACACACACACACATACATACACACACATTTTCAGAATTTTATATATATATATATATATATATATATATATATATTTCTGAGATTGTAACTAATTACACTATTTACATCGTTCGGAATGTAGTCATCATCTTATTGCCATATTCACTACGTTTCGGCCGTTGTACCCCAGCCTTCTTCAGGTGAGATTCATGGCCCCGCGGATAAAATTGTTGTTCATATAAAAAGTGACTTGACCTAAAGAGTTGTGATTTCGATACCTGGCCATAGCAGAGAAAACGAAAACTTCGAGAGCTGAGTTACCAAAAGGAATTAACTGAAACAGACTGAGATAACCAAGAAAAGGCATATGGATATATATATATATATATATATATATATATATATATATATATATATATATATATATAATAAAGATTCAACGGGGAATTTTATGAGGAATTTAGCAGTATGTCGTCATGGAAAACAAACTAAAACAGAAAAAAAAAAACAAAACAAAAAAAAAACAAAAAAAAAAAAAAAAAAAAAAACACGAAAGTTACAAAATCCAGAAAGAGGCTTACAAAGGAACGTTTTCTTTTTAATATTTTGAATTCAATGTAACTAAAAAACATTTCGCTTTTAAACTTGCCTTGATAAAGTCAGATTGACCAAACGCACCATTAATGACTAAGAAATATATTTTCCAATTGTCACTTTTTTATCCAAATTGTCTTATCTTCAAAAGTCTTCTGAGAAATTTAACATATAAATGTGTGTTATTTTCCATCCTTCAGATTTCCATCCTGCCCAGATATTTAAACTTCTGCACTCACTTGGGCTTTTTTCTCTTGCTGATGACCATACTTTCCATCTTCTGATGGTCAAAGTATTTCTCTTGTTTTCTTCCTGTAACCTACCTAGGGACCCTGTAGTTTTCTTCTCGAGTCGGTCATCAAAAGAGTGTCATCTGCATATCTTATATTTTAGAATTTGAATATGATTACTGCTTTCCGTAAAAAGTATAACGGTTACATTTAAATAAGTTCTTCTTTTATGCACCGAGTCCTTCGGGATGTGGGTGATAGTAGCCTTCCACAGCTTCCTATTATATATATCTCTAACAAAAGTTTGGCCTCTTACCACCTCTTTCAGTACCCACTCAGCCATCCATTGGCAGGTTTTCGTTGGGTAGCTTACTCATTTTTCCCCTTCTGTCTATCCACTTCTTTGAACCACTGCACTAAAATTACTGGCAGCACGTAACCTCATACTACCTGACTAAACCGGCTCCCCAACCGTCCTGGGTGTGACGATAAACTACGTCCTACAGCAAGGCCTCTGATCAGGAGGTTTTGAGGAGCATGGAACCACCTCTTAATTGCTGGTGTTCCCAGGTCCACCCTAACCCGGGGTGGTAGCACCTGTTAGGGTCCCAGCTATGGGCAAATAGTTAACCCCAAAACTTGAGCCAAAACACTATGAAATTGTAAAAATAGTAACTGTAAAAATTTTAACAGCAGAAATACTTTGTAAAAAATTTATTACCAGCAATACATTTTTGAAAAAAAAAAAATATTACCATTAATATATTTTTGAAAAAAAATGTATTACCAGCAAACGTTTAAAATAAAAAGATATTACCAGCAATGCATTTTTGAAAAAAAAATAAGATATTACCAGCAATACATTTTGGGTAAAAAAGATATTACCAGCAGTACATTTTTTGATAAAAATGATATTACCAGCAGTACATTTTTTGATAAAAAATGATATTTCCAGCAATACATTTTTTGATAAAAAATAATATTACCAGCAATACATTTTTGGGGAAAAATATTACCAGCAATAAAAATTTTGTCTGCATTAAATAACCCATTGAGGTTGATATGCCGTAAACCAAACCAAACCAAACCAAACCAAACCAAACCGGCTCCTAACCAAGCTTTTCTGGTGGTGAGGATGTCTCGGCAGCCACTAGGGTTAAAAACAGGTTTAGCAAACAACAGATGGAACATCTTAGGTTCATCTCGGAATCAGTCACTTTCAGTCACATCAGTCACATTCCTACTGCCATAACATACAAAAATGTAGTGCCTAACAAAAATGAATAATCTCGCAAAAATAATGTAAAAATATCGAGTCAAACCCATCGTACGATATGAAGTTGCAATCAACAAACATGACTATTGATGCCTGACATCATACTCAGACGAGAAATAGAGATGAATATGTATTTAGAGATGTTTGTTAAAACACAAATAAGAGTCTGCAATGTTATTTGTCCAGACCTGGCATCTCAACATGAGTCACTTTTCCACAGCGATAACATACCATGTATACCCAATCCTACCTGTCACACTGTCGGATTAACGGCGACTAATCCGGCTCCCTAACCAGGCTTTTCTCGTGGTGAGCGTGGCTCGACAGCCAGCAGGATTGAAGACAAGGCTTGTCAAACGGCGGACCGACGTTCTTGTAGGTTCAACGACTATTTAGCTGGTTCCATAGCTACGGAAGCAGTCTAAATGGATAGCTCTCATAAGAAGAAAAAAAAACTTAGATGTGTTGAGGCCAAGATTAGAACGATGGGGATAACTCAGAGATTAAACAACATCGTTGGAAGAGAAAGTGAAGACAAGCCACTCATTCTATTTCTGTTGGGGTTGTATTTTGTTGAAATCAATCAGACTTATCTTGAAGCATTCTGGATAGAGAAGGCAACATCCAATATTATATCATAAACATCCGTAAGTCGATGGAGACGTACCAAATTCCTCAAGAATAGAGCTGCGTTGGAAAGAAGAAACATTGAAATTATATGTGACCCCGCGAAAATAAAGTAAACATACTGAATGAAACGCATCGTACTAGACGAAGTAAGAATCAGCAAACATTGACGATTGAGATCATATTCAGGCGATAAATGGAGATGAATATGTATTTTGAGATTCTTGATAAGACACAAAGAAGAATCTGCAATGTTATTCGTCCAGACATGGCATCTCGGCTTCAGTCACTTTCTTCCTTGTGCCTTTTCTGCAAGTATAGTATTTTAATGACAATTGTTCTGATTAGCTTTACACTTTGGTGGAGTACTACAGTGGAGTAATGGATAATAGATAGCGACTGAGGAATCGGTCGGATCCATTACATTCACTTACGTGTAAATACCCTTGAGAAAGTTATGAATCCCCCCTCAGCTATGGGTAAGTAGCAGGACAGACCGGGTTATTGGGTGGCAACCGGTTTAGGAGAAGGAATTCAAAACCGGCCTGGAGAGAGTTGGGCTCCGTCAGGTTATCTTGCTCCAAAAACATAAGTGGCTGCAGTACACATGGATCCACTACGATCCTACGGGTTACGGGATATAGAAAAACATTTCGAATTTAAGCGCAGTACTAGATTGGTAGCTCGGTCTTATACTTTTACATAATCCGTAAGTTCTATGCTAACAGTTTCTTCACTCGCATTTCTCTCCAGTTTTTTTGATTTCCAGTCAAATTTGATGTTTAAAAATTTAAATTCAATGCCAATCGTTATCTTTAGTCTTCTTAATTCATGTTCCTTTAATGTTCTCTCTCCTTAATAATCTTTTTTTTTTCTCATTCTCTCACACTCAGTAAAGCCTTGCGTCTTAGTGGCTTTATTGCCTTGGTCGAGGGGAAGTGATTAAAAAAAGAATAATTCAAACAAAACCTTAGCAACAAAGACGGGAATAATAAAAAATAAATGAAGGAAAAGAGAAATAATGTTGTAAATCAATTAAACATATTATTTACTTAAATTTTATTTCTATTTACTAGCCGAATACCCGTCCTACGTACAGAGGAAAATAAGCGATAATAGAAATTCTCCTTAACTCCAAGATTTCTGTATAAACAAGAAGCCAGCGACGTTTCGTCTGTGGGATTGAAATTGCAGGGTGGAAAAAAATTCACGTAAGGCCATGCAATTGCTTTTGAATCCATCTCTTCTCCCCAGCTATAGGTTAAATAGTAGGACTTGCATCTGGGAAACTCACTGTTATTTAAAAAAATGTTAATGAAATTTTCACTTGCAAAAAAAAGGGAATTATTCTTAAAACCAAAAGTATTTGGGTTTTAAATAACCCATAGTGGGTTGATAAACCGTAAGCAAACATCAATCAATTAGTCATTCTGTCAAGACTGAAAAGGGAAGTCTGGACAGCCCAAGCTGAGATATGGCAGTAATATTCTCTTTTTCGTTTGGTCTGATCTGATTCCACAGGTGCATAGCAGCAGATGTTAGGTATTTTCTTGAAGGAGACAAAGACCTGATCATTCTTCCAGTAATTTTACGCATATCTTTTTCTATAAGCTATGCCCCTTGAAGACGTTGGTGATCATGGCTCTCCACAATTTCTTAATCTTTGTAGCTCTTGGTAAGCTTATTTTTGGTCCTCACTCCTAAATCCTATTCTCCCATTGATTTGCGCAAGCTCGTTAGGTAGGTTATTTGCTGGTTACCTCTTGCGTTCAATAGGTCTTGTGAGTGTCAAATTTTCCAAGCCATCTTTCCTCATTATGCACCCTAGAAATTTCAAATGTCTTTTTCTGACGTTAAGTAGAAGAGTACTTTTTTGTTGCCATTTTCTCTAAAACTTCCTCGTTAGTTATATGTTCAGCCCATGGTATGCTCAGCATCCTTCTTTATAATTACATTTCTTGTTGCTTCAAGTCTCTTCTTAATCTGTGAGGAGATTGTCCAGCATCCACTGCTATATAGCAGGACTGACGTTACATAACATTTCATTAAGCATTTCTTTGTTTCTAACGGAAATTTCCTGTTTCTTTATACTTGGCATAACTATTAGAAGGCATCTTTCACTATCCCACTGCGCCTTCGGATTTCGATGTTACACATTTTTGGTATCTCCAATTTGTAATTTGCATGTTGAACTGTTCCATGCATTCAGTCTTCTTGGAATTGCTGTATAGACCCTTCTTCCGTTTGAGGTCTGGAGCAAGCTTTAGGCCTAATAGACGCTGAAATTAAGAAGCATTATTGAGGTTATGACCACTCATCAGGGTTGAAGCAAATCAAATACAAGTCATTTGTACTCTTTTGTTTATCTACTTATGTTTGAAGAGATAGTAAAAAAAGGCGTTGAATTGATATTTAATATCGACCCTAGTTTCTTGTGTATAATACGACCCCGTGTTTCTAAATCTAAAAACAGGGAATAAATTACATCCCTGGGCTTAATACGAACACGTTTTTCTGAAGCTAAAAACAGGGAATAAATTACATCCTTGAGTATAATACGACTGTATAGTACAGAGATCTCTATGCTGCAAGTCTCTTGACTAGAGATTTTTTTACTGCAAAATTTGTTTATCAATTTCTTAAAACATACATTTTTCATTGAACCGAAAAGAAACAAGATATTCCATACAATTATATAAACTGATAGCTACTGCATTTTTGTGTTTAAAAACAAGGAATAAATTCCATCACTGATCTTATCGTACAGACATCTCTATTTATTTATTTTTTTTAAGTTGTACCATATTTTAATTAAAATCGCTATGCAGTACATATATTTCACTAAAATATCAATATTTTTCACGATATTAAAGAACAGAAACGAACTGAATGTTTAGCCATTACGCGTTCCTTTTCATAATTTCCGTTTCAAAATTTATTTTGGAAGAAGACATACTTGGTAATACATTTTGAGATGTTAATTAATCTAACATAGTTTTCTGTTTGATATGACTATTATATTTCTGTATATAAATAAAATATGAAAATACAAAAAATATTGTCTTTCATTAAGAATGACGAGAGTGGCCTTCACACTTATCCCCGTTTTTTTTTTAACTGGAGTAGAGGTTTATCCCTTGTTTCCTGTTTAGCAGTAGATTTCCGGTTTCTTCTAAAGCATACTTCAAATCTATACTTTTAACGTCTCCGCCTGACCACGGAAACTTTATTCACTAATTAAATCTTGACCTCTTCAACTTTAGAATTAGCTGTTAGCTTTTTTACATAGCGCCAAGAACATCACTTTTTGTCCTTTGTTACGCTAATACACAGTAACCACACAGTAACCCTCTACCTTGAGTGACTCTCAGTCAGTCAGTCAGACCTTTTTCTATTGGGCGAACATTAGTAGAAAGTGTGTGTGTGTATATATATATATATATATATATATATATATATATATAAAGAAATATAGTCTTAAGGTGTGCTATATTTATGGAATAAAAAGTGCTCAATATCAGAGATAGAGCGTGTAAATATAAATATAAAAGTGAACATAGAAGCTATATGCATCGTCAGGACCACGATTGCATATATATGAAACAGACTGTCGCCTCTAATTGTTGACTTTATGTTCACTTTTATATATATATATATATATATATATATATATATATATATATATATATATATATAATATTAGTGTTCAATATATATATATATTTCCAAGAGGATATAATCCAGGTAGAGCTCAATGTCCAGGACAGAGCAAGTTTTTTTCCGATTTCTTTTTGAATTTGTAGGTCTAATGAGTTGTATCGTGATTACAATTACAATTTAATAAATTGTAACCATGGAATATTAGTGTTTAAGCCTTTTTATTATATTATATTATATTCTTGGGATTACCCATACGGATTACCAAGTTCTTCATAACATATATATATACATACATATATATATATATATATATATATAATGGACTCTCCCGTCGGTTTCGACGTATGAGGATTTGACAGCTTATTGATTCAGTTATGAAATTTTGTACGATAATCTTAAGTGGCATTTACGACCCTCTAGTGATTTACAAAGGACGACACATATGGAGCAAGTGTGAGGGTTGTGAGATGATATCACTGTTAGATTGGCTGACCTTTTAGATCTTGTTCTCGCTTCTTGAACATGATTCAGACAAGCAGATTGAAAACAGCTGAGTACATTAAAACACGTTGATCTCCATTCTATCCGCTCCAAGGCTAAGCGCTGAAGGGTGTTATGTGGTATATTGACTGCTGACAAGTTGCTTTTCAGCATTTGGGCGTCCTACATTCCTGTAGCCCTGATCTAACTGGTTGTACATTAGGATCTTGTGTATCCTGTCATCAGACATTCTCAAGACATGAAAGGTGTGAATCCTCTTCTTCTCCCTCCAGCTACGGCTAAATAGCAGTACAGACAGGGTTCTATAGCTTTGGATGGCAACTGGTCTAGGAGAAGGAAAACTCTGAATTCAAAACCTGCAGAGGGTCGTTTGGGGACCTTGTGGCATTTAGTGCATCAGAGCTCTGTATTCGGCCCTTCAAAAAGTGTGGATGGTCCTGCACGAAACCTCCACCACTATAATCAAATCTCATGTGCTATACATGCGGGTTGGGGACCGCTTGTGAATTCCAAATTCCCATGAAACTCCAACACTGGAGCCGGCTCAACCCACCTCGTTTGAATGCCGCTACAGGTACCGGTAGGTAAGGCATGACCAGTTCACCATGACTGACACTGTATGAGAAATGTCTCGATTCCTCCAATATTACACCTGTTAAACAGGTCTACGTTAGATGTCCTATCTTAAAGGTTAACTCAACAGATATGAACTTTATCTTGTGAGCAATACGACGAGTATAATGCGACCCCCCTAGTAGAGTTATCCCTATGCAATTTTTTTAGAAACTTATAGCATATTATCTGTTAACATGTCAAGAAACAAATATTGCCAACATTAAGAATGACGAGAGAAACAAATATGTCCGACATCAAATACATTTTGTAAACAATTGTTATCAACACCTTCCTGCTTTGTATTTTATTATCTATTGTGCTAACTGGGTGTATTTGCAATCGTGCTACTTCAAATAAGAGGTGTTTATGCTGAGTTTCTTCGGAAATACGCACTTTTATTGCGCTGGAGGGTGTCATCAGTGATGTAAACATTTCTGAAAACATTTACTTGTTTATAATACGATCCCAATGTTTTCCTTTTAATTTCATTCAAAATTTCTCGTATTATGCGCAAGAAAATACGACTATCTCCTACCATGAATGCTGCAAAAGTTCTTCACAGATGAAGAAGAGACTTCAGGCAACAAAGGTGAACTTCTTCCAATAAATGTTGAGCTAGATTGAGGGAGAGGCTCGCTTATGTGCTGCAATCAGCGGTTGAGTATTTCAACATGAACGACGAGAATGATGTAAGAAACCCCCTCCAAATAAATAAATAAAAATAACGGAACAGCAAGGAAACATATTTAAAATCAGAAAGACCCAGTTTAAATTTATGGGACGCATAATGAAGCAAGCTGGCCTGGAGAATTTAATTATCTGTGTAGAGTAGAAGCAGACGACGAAATATGACATTTGAAAGCGCATTGAAAGATAACGTATGTATGTATAGCTGGCCACTTGTATTCGTGGATACCCGTATTGTAGGGCAGCTAGCCAATCCCTATTGCAGACTCTTGCACAGGCGCATTTGTGTTTATTCAACACCCACAGAGCCAAACTGTGGTTTATACTGCAACTATGCTGAGCAGACCTTAGTTACAGTTTCCGGGAAAGAGCATGTTATCTAGCGTAATCAATAATTTGAACAAGGCCAGCACGCTCAAGCCCTCGGCGACGATGACTTGTGATTTCGTGCAAACACAGCTATTGACGCCACCTGTCTATCCAATTTCACTGTGTACCCAATTTCACTCACAAGGCTTGGGTCAACCCGTGGTATGGTTTTCAGGCACTTTCCAAAGGTGCCACACGCTGGGATCGACCCCTCCAGTCCGATAACATCAGGAAGTCTCATTCCTGATAAATCAACCATGGTGAGGTTCGAACCCGGATCTCATGATCAAAATGCGAACGTCCTATCCACTGAACCACAAATAGTACTGAACTATGTAATATTTAATTTATTATATGGCAGTGAATGCTAGACAATCACCTCGTGAATGAAAAGGAGACTTAAAGCGACGGATTTGCTTTCTTATCGACGAATACAACTAAGGCCATGTTCAGAATATACGAGTAACAAGGAAGTTTTTAGAAAAATAGGAACTACAAGGAAAATGGTATTAACAATCAAAAAGTGACAGTTGAAATTTATGGGACACAATGAGGAAAGCAGGCTTGGAGAATCTGATACCCATAGGACATAGTCAAAACTCTAAAAGCAGTAGATAAGTAACCTATTTCACGTATTTGACTGAATGCAGGACAAAGGACAAAGAGAGAGAGAGAGAGGGTAAAGGGCCAAGAGTTGCATAGAGCAACAAAGATAGAAAGTTGAGGAGAGACATATCCTGAAAGAAGATGACACAAAGAAAAAGAGGGCGTTAATTATAATTTTGTTTTGGCATTTATAGTTGTGGCTTCTTCCGGGAAAGAATACACTTTCTATACCTATTAGCACGCTCTCTCGTAACACTTTCCCATCGACCTCTGTTTTTTTTCTACAAATATTTTCATGGCAACTGTTCTGATGAGCTGTTCTTCTTAGTGTCTCAATGTCATAGACTTAAGTGTGCTACTCGATTGGCAATTAGGTCTCATCGTTTTACTGTTGAAATAGCTAGATGCAACCGTCAGTTCTATTCTAATAGTTTCTTTTCTCAACTGTGGGATTCCCTTCCGATGTTTTTGCTTCCCTGTAAACTACAATCTTCAAAAATTTAAATGCAATGTCAATCGCCACATTCTGTCTTCCTGAATCCTGTTCCCTTATTGTTCTTTTCCTCACCCCTCCCCAATAAAGTCTTCTCATTCTCTTTACCTCCCTGTTTCTTCTCACTAAAGTCTTGTCATTCTCTTTCACTCTGTTTCTCCTCACTAAAGACTTAATCTCTCTCACTCCCTGTTTCTCCTCGCTGAATTCTTCTTATTCTCTTTACCTCCCCGTTTCTCCTTACTAAAGTCTTCTTATACTCTCTAACTACTTGTATCCCACTGCGTCCTAGTGGCATTATCGCATTGCTTGAGGTGAAATCATTAAAACAAACTGATAATATTGCTCCAGAACCACCACTTTAAATATTGTTTTCTGAGACTTTAAATGCCCCAGAAAGCAAAACTTACTCTTCGCGTTCAAGATCTTTCTTACAAGAAGAAGATCATGTCAGCGGAGAGAAAAGAGGAGAGTATGTCTTACACAGCCCCACTCTTAGCTTTATAAATAAGCTTTCTCTCATGAACATTCAACTCTTTTATTATTTTGAGAAAAAAAGCATTTCTCCGTGAACTCGATGATGTCCTTGTGAAATTCAATGGAACATGTGTAACATACACCCTGTTGTTTCTAAAAACCCGTGAAATTCTCTCATTAAAGATCCTATTGTTTTCATCTTAGCCGTGACGTCAGTAAATGCCCGATTAAACCGCCCGCTTAACCAATTCGATGCTCAAATGGAAACAAACAAAAAATGGTCTTCTTATGCAAGAAAAAACTATTTAACATTCTGCTCTTGCAAGGAATTCTGTATTGATAAATTTTATTTATATACAGCGACTAGAAAACGGAACAGACAAGACTTGTCGGGTGAATTTAATAAAATACGTTCGAATGGTTCCTTGCTATGTACGTATTCTTAAGTACACGCACACACACGCACACACACACACATACATACATACATACATATATATATATATATATATATATATATATATATATATATATATATATATACCGGGTGTAACAGAAAAAATCGTCCAGTTGTTAGATTAAGATTTGAACTGTTATATCATAGAAATGATTAAAGATATCTTACTGGAATTCTCCTAGGTTTTTATAACACTACTGGATTACTACTTTGAACAATAAGAATCTATTTAGCTCAAAGTAGAACTGATGATGCCTCTTGCCGTTGTGACATCCTGATCCATTTTTCATCTCTACTGTTCCCTCTTTTTAAAACTTATTCACCGTTCTCTTGATGGCCCTTGAATGGACTTTGGAGATGGAAGCTAGTGTATGAATGTTGGTACCATAGCTAAAGGCCTGAATGATTTTTTTCCTCTCAACATTGCACAGTTGGAAAGACATAGTGGGGCTGACACAAAACAATTTTAACCTGTTCTTTTACTAGTTGAAGAACTCAAAGTATTTTTCCATGATTCTTACGACAAATGGTGTCAAGATGGCTAAATGCCGTATCTGAAAATCTGTGAAAAAGAAACTCAATTAGTTCAGTGTTTTTTTTTAGATATTAAACATTTTGTGGGATAGACATTTATCGCATGCTATTACACGTTTTAGACAATTTTGTTGTTACACCCCCAATGCATATATATATATATATATATATATATATATATATATATATATTTAAGTTATGAAGAATTTGGTAAACCGAATTGGTAAATCCAAAGAAGATGAAATCCTGAGAGCTTGGTGAAATAAATTATTGTAATGGTACCTTAAAGTGTCTGTTGTTCATTAAATGTATATATATATATATATATATATAGTAATTCATCGAGTCTAGAAGAAAATTCAACAGAATGCAGAATTTCGGACTCATCAGCAGTGTGCATATACTACCGGGGTTCGAACCTGAACAGTTTCGATACAATCCAAGTGTCATACCAACTGTACCAATGAGCCTCGGTGACAAAGGAATGTCTGAACAAACTCGATATAGCGCCACTACTCACAAATTGCGCGTTGATACTCATCCAAGTATTCATAACCCAACGGATTGTGCCCCAAGAGCTACGACTTTCCTTTCCACCGAACCGCTCCATCGCAGAGCATTAGCTGGGTCAAGCAAGGATATACAAATAATGGAATAGAGTCACCAAAATAGGACGAAACGGCTGTCCAGTGCTTTCTGCATTCTGTTGAGGTTTCTTCTAGACTCGATGAACTACTATATGATATATATATATATATATATATATATATATATATATATATATATATATATATATATATATATATATATATATATATATATATATATATATATATATATATATATATATGTGTGTGTGTGTGTGTGTGTGTGTAGTTGTATATTTAGGCAGCAATCCTTCGTTTATGCATGTTTCATTAAAAACGACACACAAAGCTTTTATTTAAAAAACGACAGACAAAGATTTTTATTTAATGTTTCTTGTGTTCGAACAAGACCTTTTTTTTTCTGGACAAAGAGTGTGTAAAAACTGTCCAAATGTTTAACCGTAGTACCTTGTCTGTCGTTTTTAATGAAACATGCATATATATATATATATATATATATATATATATATATATATATATATATATATATATATGTCTGTGTGTGTGCGTGTGTGTGTGGTGGGGTGTGTATAATAGCTGGCCATTCGTATTCGAGATACCCGTCTACTAGGGCGGTTAGCCAATCCCTATTGCAGACGTTCGCTCACGCACATCTGTGTTTGTTCAAAATCCATAGAGCCCACCTGTGGTTTATACTGCAACTATGCTGAGCAGACCTTAGTTACAGTTTCTGGGAGATAGCGTGTTATCTACCGTGCTCAACAATTTGTACAAGGCCAGCACGCTCAACTCCTCAGCCACGATGACTTGTGAGTTCGTGCTAGCACAGCTATTGACGGCCACTGTCTACGGGTTCTCTACCCAATTTCACTCACAAGGCTTGGGTCAACTCGTGGTATGCTTTTCAGGCACTTTCCAAAAGGTGCCGTACGCTGGGATCGTCCTCCTTCAGACCGATATCAGGAAGCCTCCTTCCTGATAAATCAACTGTGGTGAGATTCGAACCCGTGTCACATGGTCAGAAACCGAACGTTCTAAAGACTCATGATTAAATGGAAAGATGGTCCACGTTTCCTTCTTATACAATGTAGATTTAATAGGCCAGTTAATAAAATTTGAGGAATAAAAAGTCAACAAAATATTAACAATATTCGCCATAAAATTAATAATATTTATTAAGCATGTTCGAAAATTCCGGCTTATCTTCGCGCTTCAATTTAGTCAACCGTTATATATAATAAATACAAATGTCAGTATGTCACTGTGTCACATTTTTTCAGCTTTATTCCTAGAGGCCATAGCTCAACATTTTGAAATGAGGCTGAATCCGTGAACAAATTAAAAACACTCTGGGCCAGATCCAGACCCCCAAACCTGAAATTTTTGATTCCCAAGTTTTCATTACTGCGACTGTTTTCGGCGATATTTTTTTTTAACGTGATTTCATGCGACAATTTTTTTTTGTATGATAACACTTTTTTATGACTTATTTGTTATAAAATTTGGGTACAATCGAAATTAATTGCGAAATCATGCGAAAGTCAGCCATGAAATAAAAATAATTGTTTGTACGGAAAGGAAGGGCCTAACTACATCAGATTTTGTTTAAATAACGGCAGAAGAATTATCGTCGTACTTTTAAGAGATAAGTTTAAATATTAATGCAATACTTAAACACGGGGATCAATTTTGAGTTCTTCTATAGTTTATTGTTGCCTATCGCATCTGCTCCTCTCTACCTATTGGGATGAAAGCCCAATGAAGAGTCCTCCACAGGAGCTAGATTAAATGCCGCCTGATACGGCGGCTTTTAAGTTATTATATATCATCAATTTTATTGCCAATATTGTTATCATTTTGTTAGCTGTTTATTCCTCAAATTATATCGACCGGCTTATTAGATCTACATGTTTCGTTGAATATGATAGACAAGGAAGATTTGATGATTTTTGATATATATATATTTACTTACGCTCAAAGACTATTGGGAAAGTAATGAATGCCCCACCTTTTGTGCCACCTATGGGTTAATTAGTATGACTTTTATCAGAAAAAAGTCTTACAATCTAAAAATATTTTCTGGCTTTAAATAACCTTCAAAAGATAGAGCCGTCATAAAAAAATCAACACATATACCCATACATACATAAATATATATATTATGAAATACATACATAAATATATATCTTATGAAATACATACATAAATATATATATTGTGAAATGGACAAAGTCCGACAATTATTGAAGACATTTTTTATGTTTATACGTTCTTTTTATAGCTACACGTATTTAAGTAAATGCTCTGTTTATAATAAACAGTATTAACAACATTTACCGGCCTGAATGTCCGAGAAATTTTCATAGAAAATATGCGTCCTCCGACAGGAATCGAACCTGTATCCTGTAGGAAACAGCCATATAGCCTGACGTACCTTTAACCGATTGGGCCACAGAGGAGCGCTTGGTTAGCAAAGTCGATTTTACTGTTTTTAAACAACAATTCTCCATGATTTTCTCTCATTCATTGATATCTGCTCAATGCCTATCCAGATATAAACAAATGACGTCATACATTATGAAATGGTCAAAGTCCGACAATTATTTAAGACATTTTTATGGGTATACGTTATTTTATAGATGTGTCCATTTCATAATGTATGACATCATCAAGGCGTTTGTTTTGGTTTGAAAATATGCTATTTGTTGTTTTAGTTTTATAGATAATGGACGATATTGCTGGGTTAGTTCAATGGCAATGGCAATGAGGGTTTGATGTTTATTATTGGAGGATAACTTATTAACTATATTTGATATTTCTGCCAGTATTAAATGTTATTTTATTTAGGTTGGATTTTTGGTTTTTGATTAGTATCGCTTCCAGAATTTGTAGTCGTTTTTTTTGTTTTTTTTTGCAGTTGTTTTTATAGAGGATTTTAGTGCTGTTGATATTTTTCTTATATCAGATGATTTGAATGGGTTACTGGTGGTGCTGTGTATTGTTACAAGATGATTTTTTTTATGGTGCTAGTGTCATTAAGGTGGTATGTGAGCCTACGTGAGAGAGTTGTGGTTGTGTGTCCTATGTATGTGCTAAGGTTATGTGAGACGCATTCTCGAAATGGGCAAGTAAACCTATACACTACATTGGTTTTGTTTAGGAATGGTTTGTAGTGGGGGGGCGTTATTTCGGATATATGTAAAGGATGTTCCAATAACTTGGACCGATTTTAAATGTTAATTAAGTATAAGCGTCTAATGATTTTTTTCTTTTTCTTTCAGATTTGGCGGACATTTGGGCGATATTATGTTTCACACATAATTGGCATAACTTAAATAACATGATCCAATAGAGAAATAACTAAATGTTTACTAATAACACTGATTTATTTACTGCTGACTTTGATCCGTCTTAATGAAACACCCTTATATATAATCTGTCTTAATAAAACACTATATATATCGCTAAAGCCAACTATATGGTTACGGTACGTAGATGACACTTTCATACTCTAGCCACATCAGGAAGAAGTCCAGGTTCTTCTGGACCATGTGAACTCAATAAGACCTTCGATACAGTTCACAATGGAGAAAGAGAGTAACAACTCACTCCCATTCCTGGATGTACTAATATCTCGAACAGAGAATGGGTTCAAGACATCCGTATACCGTAAACCAACATTCACCGGACAGTACCTCAATTTCAACTCCCACCATCCATACAGCGTAAAGAAAGGGATCGTCCGATGCTTACAACATCGAGCAAAAAGTCATAAGTGGCGATCCAGAGACGTTAGATAAGGAATTGGTCAGTATAAGTAGTACCCTACAACGCAACAACTACCCTGGGTACATGGCAGCAGCCCCCAAAAAACTGGGATAGGCGGGTACAAGAGGAGGAGGAGGACAACAACACTCAAAAAACAGTCTGCCTGCCTTATGTGAAGGGGTTATCAGAGAAAATACAAAAGATCTGCGGTCCATATAACATCAGGACAACCTTCAAAAGCGTGACAACACTTGCAGGTATCTCTCACGAGTGAGACCCCCATAGAGAGGAACATGACTAAAGACTGTGTATACGCTATCCCATGCAGCTGCGGAAAGGAATATAAAGGAGAGACAGGCCGCCCCCCTCAAGGTAAGGCTTCAAGAACACCAGAAAGCTGTAACGCGAGGGGAAGTAGAAAAATCAGGCGTGGCTGACCACATATGGAGAGAGAAGGAGATCACCGCCCCTGTGGGATCATGTTGAGATCATAGACAGGGAACACCATTGGAAAATTCGTAAACTTAAGGAATCAGCACATATGCTAGGCCACAAAAATCTCCTGAGCCGACCAAGCATAGAAATAAATACAATATGGGAACCAGTAATAAGGAGTGCCAGAGAAAAGCAATGATAACAAAGTTGCAATATGAACTCTGGTAAAGACATGCAATGATAACAGCAAAAAATTGCAATATGAGCACTGGTAAAAATGATGCTGAAAACATTAGGTTTATAATACTCAGAAGTTCATACCCAGATGTCCTCAAGGACACATGGCACAGTGGATAAAGGCGTTGGTTAGATCCAGTGACAGACCCAAAGAAGGTGAGTTCAATTCCTGGTTAAGGCAGTGGAGAACTTTCAGAGGGAAAATTAGCAGGAGATAACTGGTAACTGACATCCATCAAACATGGCACGTGGAATTAGAACAGTCTACCCCAGCGATCGAAATAAAGGGTTCAGTTCGAAATTCCAACCACCTGAAGAAGGCCGGAGCGTACAACGGCCGAAACGTTGTGACAAATATGGCGACAAAGATGAGGACAATAGTCCGACTAATGTAAATACTGTATATAAATATATAATTATAAAAGCTATATAGAGTAAATTGATACTTGTGACTGAGTAGATATCTCTGTGTTTTAAACGAAAGAATTGACGTCCAAAAACCTGGTTTTTTCGAGTCTTTAATAAAGATATGCTCATCTGTAAATTTCGAACCGTTGCCTAGCTTATAATAAACGTTATATTTGACTGGATACATGGGTTTGGGTCTTGGGCGTTGAATTTTCTTTAAGACTTTCGATATCTTGACTGGTAGACATTAATTTCATAAACAAACATCATTTACCTACTAAATACTAAGTATAAAGTTTTCACACACGTACACAAATATATATATATATATATATATATATATATATATATATATATATATATTTATTTATTTATTTATTTAAGGTGTGTTTTTGTGCCTCAAAGGTATGCCAAAGTCGATCAGGGTTGACCCGGCAAAGCATTAACCTCAGGAACAGCAGCAGCAGATGCATCGGCAGCAACCCCAAAGCTTGCAAACAGATATAACTGCTTACACATGCCGTTTCCGTCTAAAGCATTGCAAGTTCCTCGCTGGTTTTAAAAGCTACTGCCGCTCACATAACAAATGAGCCGAGAATTTGAATTCAAAATAAAACCAGAGGGAAGACATATGTAGTGTTGTATCTTCTCTCTCTCTCTCTCGCCCGTGATCGCTCATATGTTGTTCATTCTCTCTCTCTCTCTCTCTCTTCTTCGTCTTCTTCTTCTGGTGAAATGTTTTTGGGTCCAGAGATGAAAGGCATCAACATAGGTAATTTTAAACTTTTCTATTTTATTAACGTCGACATATACATCTCTAACTATCCAGTAGGGTTGCTCCCCCTCCATTGGGAATCAGTTTCCCGACACGAACAGGAAACGCGTCTAAATTGCTTGACATTTAAGAAACAAACACTCTGAAAACCTATTCTCTATCTATCGTTCTCACGCTCGTTAAGCCAATCAAAATCAACTTCCTTGTTTTGCCTTCTATTTGACCGCTAGAAATAAATTTCTCTAAAAATAATAGGCTGCTAAACTATTATTTAACCGGTAGGAGGAGAGTAGGTGGGTGGTATGCGATGGCCATGCTCGTATGACGAGTTCGACACCAATATATATATATATATATATATATATATATATATATTACTGCAATTGTAATTCTAAGAATTATATATATATATATATATATATATATATTCCCAAGTATATAATTGGTGTATACGGAATGAATTCCAATAACCAACAATTACTATTCTTAAAAGAGTGCTCAATACAAAGTAGAGCAGATATAATTATTAAAAAAAAAATTATAACATAAATATGTTATAAAATCACTACAAAAATAGCCATTTTGTTTCAACACCTCCGGTGTCTTATCAAGTGATGATATTGATAAAACACCGAGGGTGTTGAAACAAAATGGCTATTTTTGTAGTGATTTTATAATCAAATGATTTGTGCTGGTATTCTGGCTGTCGAACTCATTTGAACTCATAAATAACGTTCGTTTGTTGCAATTTTGACTTTGCTGGTGTGTTGTTATTTTTGAGGATACGGTTAACTGTTTTAAATTTTTTGTAGTAGATAATTTGATTTTTTTATTCGAGTCACTTGGTGTAGAGTATTTCTTTATAATATTATCTACGAGTTCAAATGCCCTTTAAGCAACTGTGCTCCTGATCAATCCGAATTTATAAATAATTACATCGGCCACACGACTATATGCCTATCCAGACGCCTTACGTTACACGTATATATATATATATATATATATATATATATATATATATATATGTGTGTGTGTGTGTGTGTGTGTGTGTGTATATATATATATATATATATATATATATATATATATATATATATACGTTGATGTAAGTTTGTGACAATGGGTTTCATGCCCTTTGCAATCACAGAGGGTCACAAACTCACTTAAATACAACTAAGTATGTTATCATTGAGCGCTTTCAAATAAGTACTGCGCATATATAATATATAAATAATATATATAGGAATTGCATATATATATATATATATATATTGTATATGTATGCGGAAACTGTATTTACTGAATAAACTTAAATCCCTGTTTAATCCTTTAATATGTGAATCTATTTTGAAAATGTATTTTAACTTGGACTTACGCCGTTCTACACCCTCCTGTAAGAGTGAATAGTTAAATTCTCTTGCAGATAATAGGGGTTAGTTCAACATCCAACTGTGCCTTATACGGAAACTATTCTGAGCAGACCTTAGTATCTGAGAGAGCATATTCCCCTGCGGGGTTACCAGTTCGTTCGCTTAAACCCTCGATCACAATAACTTGTGACTTTGTCTTAGTACAACTATTAACAGTCTCGAACATTTCTGTCTATCAAATTTAATGTTGTTAATACTGTTTATAAATAACGGGGCATTTACTTAAATATTTGTATCTATAAAAAAACGTATAAACATAAAAAATGACTTAAATAATTGTCGGACGTTGTCCATTTCATAATGTATGACGTCATTTGTTTACATTTGGATACGCATTGAGCAGATATCAATGAATGAGAGAAAATCATGGAGAATTGTGTTTAACAACAGTAAATTCGACCTAGCTAACCGACCGCTCTTCTGTGGCCGAATCGGTTAAGGCACGTCAGGCTATATGACCGTTCCGTATAGGATACAGGTTCGATTCCTGTCGGATGAAGCATATTTTCTATGAAAATGTCTCGGACATTCAGGCCGGTAAATGTTGTTAATACTGTTTATTATAAACAGAGCATTTACTTAAATATTTGTATCTATAAAAAGAACGTATAAACATAATTATTTTCCAAGGTTTGGATCAAGCCGTTGTTTTTGCTGGCGTATTGCATCGGTGCCGCACACTGAAATCGACTCCCTGAGAAATCGACCATGCCTACTTTTTTAACACTCGTGTAAACGTGACTAATATCTATTTTTAGAATCTAGTGTAGACCAAACCTATGTCCACATTTTGACTCGAGCTTGAGAAAATAGACTTATAACCGCGCTTTTTTATTCGAATGTAGGCCTTCCTTATGCCTACATTTTTTTCTCTAATGTAAAGCGGGCCTATTTCTACCCTTCCTACTCACGTGTAAACCGGACCATTATCTAGCTTGTGGGCTTGAATGTAAACCGGACCCTGTCTAAGCTCATGGACATGAAAAATCCGTTCTATATCAACTGCGTGGAGTCAGATGTAAACCGGACCTATTTCTACATCATGGTCATAGATATAAGCCAGTCAGTCAGTTATGTGCCATGCGTGACACACGCTTAGGGGTTCATGTATCTTTCGATAGATGACTGATGAGGCAGATTTTTTCCCGCAGTAGGTTGCCATTTCTTTCTGCAGCAGACCAGTAGCCATCCATGGCTATAGATCCCGGTCTGTCCTGTTATTTACCCATATCTGTATCAGTATAAACCAGACCAATAACAACATTGAGGACTCTAATATAAACCGGGCCGATGTCTACGTCGTTGACAGGAATATTAACCGGACCCATGTCTACTTCGTGGATTCTGATGAAAATAGGACCGATATCTACGTCGTGGACTCAAATGTAATCCGGGCTTATGTCTAGCTCATAGAAATGAATGTAATCCGTACTTTCTCGTAGACTTGAATATAAACTTGAACTATTTCTACCTTGTGGACTCAAAATTAAACCGCACCCATTTCTACTTCGTGAACTCGAATACAAACCGAATCTATTTCTTGCTCATGGACTTGAAAGCAAACTGAATCTATGTCTACGAGATAGACACGGGTCCAGTTTACATTACTAATGCGAAATAGGTTAAAACTGACTACAAGTGAATGAAACTTTTAGATTTTAGGGCGGACTATTTTTCTTCGAGCGTCTTGGAATCTACAGAATCAATAATAAAGAACTATACCAAATAAGAGAAACCAGATGAATTGACGATTATCAGCAGCAGTAACAACTAAAATGGATATTGCCTCTATCTGTAAGCGAAAATAGGGACATAATCAATATATTGACATTCCACACTACTTCAAATAAAAGATTAGGGAAGAAACACGCATCAATACTGGAAAGAGCTATAACAGCTACTGGACTTGAGAAACCAATTTTCTTGTAAAATTGTTTTAAGACAAAGATTTCAACTGAAAGCAACACTGGCTGCTCGGCCAATGAATGCCGAAGGTCTCCGTATAAGGAAGCAGTTAATGTTAGCATGACCATTATTTTTTCTGTATGGTTGTATAAGTGAATATGCATTCACACAGAAATTCATTAAACTATTTTTATGTGTGTGTTAATGCATGCGTGCAAGTGTGTGTGTGTTCAAACGTGTGCGCATGTGTGTATCTGTTTGCAAGTACTCATGTACAGATGTGTGTGGATGCATGTGTGGCTATTGCTGTTAATTGCTAAGCGAACCTTACATTTTGGCAGAGGCCCAAGTGTATGCGGCACCAAATGAAAATCAAAATCATTCCAAAGAACCTACAAATCCAGTTTACTGACTATTTCGCCGCGATCAGCTATGCAACTTTATTTACTAAGATTAACTTAGCCAGGTACAAGGTCAGATGTATTGTGCACCTAATGAGGATTGAACTCACTACTCACAAATAATAGTCAAACTAAAAATTAGCGCATAACAATTGGTTAGTGGGCTTAGTTTGCGCATGGACACATAGATAGATAGATAGATAGATAGATAGATAGATATGAACACAATGCTACAGATAGATAGATAGATAGATAGATAGATAGATAGATAGATAGATAGATAGATATGAACACAATGCTACAGATAGATAGATAAATAGATAGATAGATAGATAGATAGATAGATAGATAGATAGATAGATAGATATGAACACAATGCTATAGATAGATAGATAGATAGATAGATAGATAGATAGATAGATAGATATGAACACAATGCTACACATAGATAATGAACAGACTGAGATAGATAGATAGATAGATAGATAGATAGATAGATAGATAGATAGATATGAACACAATGCTACAGATAGATAGATAGATAGATAGATAGATAGATAGATAGATAGATAGATATTAGCACAATGCTACACATAGATAATGAACAGACTGAGATAGATAGATAGATAGATAGATAGATAGATAGATAGATAGATAGATAGATAGATAGATAGATAGATATGAACACAATGCTACAGATAGATAGATATGTATGAACACAAAGCTACACATAGATAATGAAAAGACTGAGATAGATAGATAGATAGATAGATAGATAGATAGATAGATAGATATGAACAGACTGAGATAGATATGAACAGACTGAGATAGATAGATAGATAGATAGATAGATAGATAGATAGATAGATAGATAGATAGATATGAACACAATGCTACAGATAGATAGATAGATAGATAGATAGATAGATAGATAGATAGATAGATAGATAGATAGATAGATATGAGCACAATGCTACACATAGATAATGAACAGACTGAGATAGATAGATAGATAGATAGATAGATAGATAGATAGATAGATAGATAGATAGATATGAACACAATGCTACAGATAGATATGTATGAACACAAAGCTACACATAGATAATGAAAAGACTGAGATAGATAGATAGATAGATAGATAGATATGAACAGACTGAGATAGATAGATAGATAGATAGATAGATAGATAGATAGATAGATAGATAGATATGAACACAATGCTACAGATAGATAGATAGATAGATAGATAGATAGATAGATAGATAGATATGAGCACAATGCTACACATAGATAATGAACAGACTGAGATAGATAGATAGATAGATAGATAGATAGATAGATAGATAGATAGATAGATAGATAGATATGAACACAATGCTACAGATAGATATGTATGAACACAAAGCTACACATAGATAATGAAAAGACTGAGATAGATAGATAGATAGATAGATAGATATGAACAGACTGAGATAGATATGAACAGACTGAGATAGATAGATAGATAGATAGATAGATAGATAGATAGATAGATATGAACACAATGCTACAGATAGATAGATAGATAGATAGATAGATAGATAGATAGATAGATAGATAGATATGAGCACAATGCTACACATAGATAATGACCAGACTGAGATAGATAGATAGATAGATAGATAGATATGAACACAATGCTACAGATAGATATGTATGAACACAAAGCTACACATAGATAATGAAAAGACTGAGATAGATAGATAGATAGATAGATAGATAGATAGATAGATAGATAGATAGATATGAACAGACTGAGATAGATAGATAGATAGATAGATAGATAGATAGATAGATAGATAGATAGATAGATATGAACAGACTGAGATAGATAGATAGATAGATAGATAGATAGATAGATAGATAGATAGATAGTTCGTGTAGAGGGAGATTGAAGAAGCATTAGAAGAGACGAAGTCCTAATTGCAAGAATGCGATGCCAGGCATGAGCCGTGACAGAAAATGCCGGCAGATTCATTTTAGATTCAGAATCATCCAAGCATGAATGATGAATATCTATGCAAGTGTTTAGGGAGACAAAGAATTACTTACGTAATGTATATATATATATATATATATATATATATATATATATATATATATATATGAAAGGGAGAAGTGTGGGTGGGAGTCTAGTTGGTGGGAGAGGTAAAGAATTTTTGAGTAAAAATACAGAAATAATAGAATAGAACAATCTGATATTCACATAGATATTCATATATAGAAACATTTAAAGCCCAATTGCGCACACAGGCGCACAGACACACACAGACACACACAGACGCGGGTTCACGCACTCACAAACACATGCATATTTATATGTATATATTTAATTGGAAGGTTCTCAGCCCTATTCGTATTTCAAATGACCAAGCATCCGATTTTGGGAGATAAAGATTTCTGGTCTTGTCAGAGTCGAACGGAGAACTTTTTAGCACCCCCTCTATGGATATTTTTGTATATTTGTTTTTTGCGTAGTTGTAAACAAGAGAAAAAAAATCTTCAGTGCAGATTCCTCAGCTGAAAACCATAACCAATTAAAGGTCCTTTTCCAAGGCGACAGTAAAAGTACAGGCGGCCCCTGAACCAGATCATCGTTCAACTTGAGGGTGGTGAAATGATGAGACGAAAACTTCAAACACCCATTTTGGCTGTGAGCAAATTGGAGACGAGAAAACTGAAGTGATAAAACGAATCTTTGATGGTAAAATGTAAAAAAAAAAAAAAACTATGATGAGTGATAAAGTTCAATTTGAAATAATTTATTTTTATGCTTTCTATGCCAGAAAGCAAATTCAAAATGGCGTTTGTACACACGCACGCGCAAACACAACATTGTCTCCGATTAATTAGGTCATGAGTTTATTTGGGACATCAAATAAACTTGTAATAATTTATTTGTTTTGGGGACCGGTAAGACGTTCAGCTAGATCAGTATGAAGAAATCAAAGGACATCTTTCCGCTTTATTCTCATAACCTTCACTTTTGACCATCTTCTCTTACATTCATATGAGACACCTCATTCATTAATCTAATACTTAGTCCCTAGTCTTTGTACTGAGGGAACTTGGGATAGCGAAAAATGTCTTCCAATAGCTAAGTAAAGTATTAAACAGAAAATTCTTCTTAGAAACAAAGAAAACAGTACTGAACTGTTATGCAATATCAGTCATCCTTGTATGGCAGGGAATGCTAGACAATCTCATGAAAGAAACTTGAGGCAACAGAAATGTGGTTCTACAGAAGGATGCTGAGAATACAATAGACTATAATGTGAGCAATGATGAAGTTTTAGAGAAAATGGAAAGAAAAAACACTTATATATAACATCAGGAATCAGTCAGTCAGTTATGTGCCATGCGTGATACACACTTATGCGATCATGTATCTTTCGATACATGACTGACGGAGCAGATTTTTTTTCCCGCAGTAGGTTGCCATTTCTTTCTGCAGTAGGCCAGTTGCCATCCAACCCGGTCTGTCCTGCTATTTAGCCATAGCTGGAGCGGGAAGAAGAAGATTCATATCTTTCCCAATGGTATTAGCACATAAGTGAATTTAATGGATTCGACTGGAATTCGAACTCGGCTCTCCGATTCCTCATTCATAGTCGAAATGTCTATCGGACATATGTCTCCAGTGAGGGTGATGTCATGGCACATCACATCTTTGGACATGGTCTCAGGCTTAATTCAGAGGGTTAAGGTGATTTTTAAAGTGTAGCTTAGATGTGGCACAAGGCCGAAAGTATAGGGCACCCAGTGAGGGTCGAACTCATTACTCAGTCTTAATAGTTATAGCGAGACAAGCTTGTTAGCCATTACATCACGTCAGCTGGCCAATTCAGATGGTTATGTGGTGTTGAGAACACGGTGATCAGGCCTTGGTTGGAGAGGGCGGATGCTGGATAGCCAGCTGATCGACAGAATGAGTGAGGCTTTTGAGGCTCTCCCTATGGACACCGTGAAGGCCGCATGTGCCAGATTCCGGATAGAGTCGAGGCTGCGGTAAATGCTGGGGGCGGCTTCTTTGAGTGAATTGTCTTTCGATTATTATAACCTGTATCCCACTTTTCTATTTTTTTCAATAAATTAATATTTTTGGCTTAGATATTAACTTTGTTTTCCCTTAGAAAAAAACTACCAAGTTTAGCTCGAACTGTCTGTATTATAACTTTTTGGAATCGGGATGATCCCACAATTTAAAATCTGCCCTTGAATTGGGAGCACTGGGATTTGTGCCCGGAGGGAACAGTTAAAATTTCAAATTTTAAAACAACTGAAAAAAATTGTGATTTTAAATGTTTTTAATTTATATTGACTTTAACACAAAAACTTAATTAATTAATTTTTTTTTTTTGTTTTAAATTCAGTTTAAAAATTCAGTTAAATTCAGTTTAAGATATCCCCAAAACTTTATGAATTGAAGAAATCAACTTTATTTCTTCACGTTCCAAGGAATCAGATTTAAACCGAGAGGTTTTGAAGTTCCGCAGAGCTTGTGATTTGAAGAAATCAACTCAATTGAAGTTCCACGGAGTTTGTGTTTTAAAGAACTCAATTTTTGGTCAGGAACTGGAATTTCGACCCCAAATCGGATTTTTGGCTGGAATTGTATAGCCCTAATGAGAGTCAAAGTAGGCGTTTGAAGTTTCATGGAATAAATAGAGGAATTCGAAGTTATTTTTTGAAAATTATTATTGCTGTTTTTTAAGCTGGACGAGAGGTCCCTTTAGATTCAGGCCATAGACCCAATCAGGCCTCCGTAGGGGTTATTTTAAAAGTTCGCACAGAGTGCGGCTTTTAAGCTAGTCAATGATAAAATTGATAATATCGTTACCTCATCATTTTGTATCATAAACTGCTTTTAAAATGATCCAAGTGGGTTTATGGGTTGTCACTTAAAAATAAAATCATGATATCCTTATGATTATTACTTGTATTTTTTTATATGCCCTGTCTATTTAGATAGGCAATCATGGCTATCTATAACCTTTCTGTCTCTTGTAGCACTATGCAACGATTGAGGCTTTACTATTCCTCGTTACCCCCTCCCAACTTAATTTTAGTCTACAACTTTGAAGTTCACGTAGTTAGACTCGAACATCTTACACGAGGGAATAGTTTCGAGATTGATTACAGCTCTCCACAACTTCCTGTCCTTTGTAGCTTTATGCAACATTTGGCTCTTTACCGCCTTTTAGTTGTCCCCGCTCGGCCTAAGTTTAGTCAACAATTTTTGGAACACAGAGTATTGAAGGATTTACAATAGGGAACGGCATTCATTAGTGTATAGCTCTCCACAACTTCCAGCCCCTTGTAGCTTTAAGCTTTAGCGATTTTGGAATGCTTTATACGATTTTGGAACACACAGAATAGATTGCCTTACATTTAGAAAAGATTACTGAACTATTATGTAATATTGGTCCTCCTATATGGCAGTGAATGCTCGTCAATTTCTACAGGAACGAATAAAAGACTTCAGGCAATAGAAACAAAGAAAAGATTACTGAACTCACAGATGTAGAATAATGTTGAGAGGATAGAAATGTAGTTCGAATGAAGGATACTGAGAAAACCATAGACTGAACATGTGGGCAACGACGACATTTTGAAGGAAAATGGAAACAAAAAGAACACTTTTTTAATTGATTTCACCCCAAGCAAAGCAGTAAAGTCAGTAAGACACAAGGGGTTACGTGGTGTGGAAAAATTAGAAAATAGAAACATTACTAATTTGGGGAAAAAAGAGTAACCAGGAGGACAGCAGATAGCGATTGACATTGCATTTAAATTTTTGAAGATTAAAGGTGGCTGGAAAGCATGGAGCAGAATGGAGTTCCACTAGCGAGAAGTGCGAGAAAAGAAGCTGTTAGCAGAGAACTGACGGCTACATCTAGCCAACTCAACTGTAAATTGATAAGATCTCGACGACAGTTTAGTCTTTCTTTCTTTTTATTTGCCATGTCCTTTCAGGACGTTGGCGATCATGGCTCTCCACGTCCTTCTATCCCTTGCAGCTCTCAACAAGTTCCTTCCCTCTGCTTTCTCCCCCAAACCACGTTCTGTCATTCACTTGCTTAAGCCCGCTAGGTATGTTTTTTTCTTGTCTTTCTTTCCCACTATTCGACCCGTGAGTATCAGATTCTCCAAGCCCTTCTTACTCATTATATGTCCCAAAAACCCCAGCTGCCTCTTCCTGATGTTAAGTATAAGCCTCCTCCTTGTTTGCATCCTCGCTAAGACTTCATCGTTGCTCACAGGCTCGGTCCATGATATCCTTAGCATCCTTCTGTAGAACCACATCTCTGACGCCTCGAGTCTCTTTGAGGTAATCGTCCAACATTCGCTGCCGTAAAGAAGGACAGATGTCACGTAACAGTTCAGTAGTCTTTTCTTTGTTACCAAAGAAATCCTCCTGTCTCGCAATACTCTGCTCAGCGTTTGGAATGTATCCTTGTTATCCCAATACGTCTACGGATGTCAGTGTCGCACTTACCGTCCTCTGTTAAAATGCTGCCCAGATATTTTACTTTTACTGATGATCATGCATATACTGCGTGTAAATTCATAAAGACTACGTATCATAGTAAAGAGCTCACCCGGAAAATTACCATGAAAGATATTTATAGAAAAGACACAGCGGCGGTGGGAAAGAGACTGAAGCCGAGCTGCCAGATCAGGACCGATAATATTGTTGGTTCTTATTTGGATTTTTTTCAAGTAGCTCTAGGCAAATAACAGGAGCACCGGACATAGGTGGCAACAATATTCTAAGCATTTTTCACACACAGTTTGATAATTAGAATTTAGAGAAAAACCATCGAAATTCTAGGACATATAATAAGGAAAGACGGCTTGGAAAAATGAACACTCACAGGACATATTGAAGGCAAGAGATATAATTAAAAGCAGAGAATAACGTAACTAACGAACTTGTGTAAATGGTTGACAAAACAGAGATTAAGAGAGATAGCAAAAAATAAACATTGCCAAAAGCTACAATGGACAGGATGTTGTGAAGAGCCATGATCGCCCATGTCCTGAAAGGACCAAGCGCGTAGAAAAAGATTACGAGGTAAAAAAAGTAAGAAAAATACGATGAAATAAATACGTTAAAAAAAGACAATCATTTAAGAGATTCCAGACCCGTGTATGACGATAAATCCCATTCGGCAGCAAAGACTCTGATCAGGAGATTATAGAACGTAGAACTACCTCTTAATCGCTCTTGTTCTATTCTCTACCTTGACTCTGATCATAGGATTATAGGTTTTGAGGAACGTAGAACTACCTCTTAATTTCTATTGTTCCATTCTCCACCTTGACTCGGGGTGGCAGCACTTGATAGGGTTCCAGTTCTAGGCAAATAGTGAACTCCAAAATAAAACACTATGAAAGTATGAAAATACATTCTTATAGCAAAAATTCCAACAAAACATTTTTCAAAGCAAAATGACCAGCAATACATTTCATCTGTAGTTGAAGACATAAAATTGCGTTAAAATATATTTTGTTGAAGCTTTAAAATTCTGATCAAATTATTTAGATTTCGGCATTAAATAACCCATAGAGGTTGTTATGCCACTAAACACAATCAACCAAACCAAATAACAAACATAGAAGAACTTTCATGACATTAATCCATATAATATCCTTCAATTTCTTAAACATAACATAAAGCACGCGTATCACTGCCTTTAGTAATTATGTCCACACAAACATGTATACGCACATAAACCGAGTATCATCTACCATGTATGCAATTGTGAAAGTAGAATAACATATCTCATATTTTTATTACTTCAAAGCTACAAGAAAATTAAATCTACCATGTATTCAACTGTGAAAGTAGAATAACATATCTCATATTTTTCTTACTTCAAAGCTACAACAAAATTAAATCTACCATGTAATCAACTGTGAAAGCAGAATAACATATCTCATATTTTTCTTACTTCAAAGCTACAAAAAAATTAAATCTACCATGTATTCAACGGTGAAAGCAGAATAACATATCTCATATTTTTATTACTTCAAAGCTACAAGAAAATTAAATCTACCATGTATTCAACTGTGAAAGCAGAATAACATATCTCATATTTTTCTTACTTCAAAGCTACAAAAAAATTAAATCTACCATGTATTCAACGGTGAAAGCAGAATAACATATCTCATATTTTTCTTACTTCAAAGCTACAACAAAATTAAATCTACCATGTATTCAACTGTGAAAGTAGAATAACATATCTCATATTTTTATTACTTCAAAGCTACAAGAAAATTAAATCTACCATGTATTCAACTGTGAAAGCAGAATAACATATCTCATATTTTTCTTACTTCAAAGCTCTCAAGAAAATTAAATTTCAGCACTAACTGACCCATAAGGTGATGATATGCCATTAAACAAGCAAATCATTTAAGAGATTCATGCAATTGAAGACTATTACAATTCGGTTAAAAATCAAGAGAAATATAATGGAATAAATTTTAGTAAGATATTACTAATAATTAACAAGAAGTTTAGACTCCATAGAATTATTACATTGACTGACTTATCTATTTATTTTTTTACGGCTTCTCAACTCTTTGCAAGTTATTTAATACCAGAAAAAATATTTTTAGATTATAAGTATTTTGGGGAGATAATGATGATTTTACTGATATAAATCTTGCTAATTAACCCATATCTTGGGGGAAAGAGGTGGAATCATAACTTTCCCAATGGCATTTGCGCATAAATAAATATAAAAACCCAGCTGGCGCTGTAATCCGGCTGTCCGATTTCCAGCAGTTATCCATTATACCACCCAAACACCCATTTGGTATTGCCAAGCGGTCATCCATCTAGGTACAGGATCGATGTTGCTTAACTTCAGTAATTTTAACGTGATATGGCTGTAAACCATAACACTTTTACAACCAGGTGTAAAAGCAAGAGAAATAAAATAAATACTAATAAAAAATGAATGATAATTAACAATGCTTTATCTCATAAATTCACACGACTTATTAGCAGGTATCCGTTTATCGCGTGAGATAAATGGAGGGCCCTGTTTGGTCAGAATTCAGCCCGTTGATGGTGAAACTGGAGTGACCTCTCCAGGGTGTAGGCCCGCGCGATGTTGTATGAATGTAATACCAACAAGATCGAAAAGAATACAGTCCATTATATTTGGGGATGGCTTGGCTGCAGGAGTTGCAGAAAAATTGTAAGTATTAACATCCAACAGCCTTCGGGGCTCTAGTTCAGGTTTTCTCTCTGGATGTACTTCCATAGCCTTTTCCGTATTTTGGATGCGACCGCAAGGCAGTGTAGGTTTAAAATCAAACTTTTACTTCTTGTAGATCAGTGTTTCACAATCGGGTTCTATATGAACCCTGAGTGTTCATGTAATATTACCGGGATTCCACACAAAAATAACAAATTGATGGTCCACGGTAATATTTCAGTGATCCATAGGGCAATTTCACTTCGGAACGTTTGTTACAACTGAGAATTGGAATTTCTACAGTAATCTACGCCATATTAAATACTAACAATATAAAATCAACTCTAGCCGAAAACGAAATTAAGAGATGTAAGTTAGCGTCCCTTTTACTCTACTGGATATTTTGATTGTTA
>CAHIKZ030000497.1:1310000-1320000 GCA_903632075.3 Acanthosepion pharaonis
TGATGCAAAAAATAATAATAATAAAAATGAAAAAAAAATGAAAAGCAAGAAACGATTTTGAAAATAACTTGACGAAAGCTGTCGAATGTACTAATTGAAACGTTCCGTTAGAATATGCAATGATAAAAGACAGTTTTTCCGAAGATCAGAACATCAGAAAAGACCAAAGATAAAGATAACAATGTGAATAACCTTCTTCTTGAGGATCATGTGTCTCCACAACATCCCTTTCTTTGTACCTCTACGCGTCGTTTGACTTTATCATCCTTCTTTGTCCCCGATTTTCAATCCATCCATATAAACTACTTAGGTAGATTACTCACTGTTTTCCTTTGTCGATTTTGTCTTCATTACCCGATGTGAGTATCAAATTCTCCAAGCCTTCCTCATTATATGTCCAAGAAATTTCAACTGATTATGAATTTCCTTTTAGTTATCATTTTATTTAAAACCTTCCCTATTGCCCACATTCTCAGTCTATGTTATTCTTAGCATCCGTTCAAACATCGGTTCTCGTACGATCAACGAAGTTAAGCAACGCTGAGCGTGGTCAGTGTCTAGATGAGTAACCACTTGAGAAAATCAGGTGCTGTAAGCTTAGATATTTCGATGGACAACGACTGGAATTGGGAAGCCAAGTTCCAACTCCAGTCGGGTTCGTTAAATTCACTTCCACGTCAATACCCTTGGGGAAAAGGTATGAATTCACTTCTTCTTCCCTCCCCCACCAGCTATAGGTTAATTGGTAGAAATTGTATCAGCAAATCGTTATTATTTCGAAAAAAAATTCTTATAATCTAAAAATATCGCTTGGATTTAAATAACCTGCAAAGGGGCGGTAAACCGTAAAAAAAGGAAACCAATCAATCAGTTAATCTTAGTATCCATCTGTATAACTATATCTCAGTCGTTGCGAATTTCTTCATTGCCCACTATTTGCATTATTCGGACTACTGTCCTCATCTTTGTTGCCATATTTATTACAACGTTTCGGCCGATGTACGCTACGGCCTTCTTCAGGTAGTTTGAATGTCGAACTGAACTCTTTATTTCGCTAGCTGTCGTGTAGACAGTTCTAGTCCCACGTGCTATGTCTAATGGATATCAGTTATCAGTTATCTGTTAATTCCCCTCTCCAAGTTCTCTACTGCCTTAACCAGATATTGAACTCACAACTCCTTGCAATATAGAAGGATATATATGTCTAGACATATATATAGACATTTCAGTATACATTTCTTTGTCTCTAACGAAACTTTCCACATCTCCTAATACCTTTCATTCTTTGCTCTTCGCTCTCCCAATGCATCTTGGGATTACTGTGTCACATTCTCTTCCTTGGTTACTAGTGGACTCTCTCTTGCTAATTCATTTCTGACTCTGCCCTCATTAAGTGGTATCTACGTATAATAGTTTATTAAAATTATGTCCACCGATGTCCACTAATTCTTTTTAGGTTCTTCTGCTATTAAGATTATGTTAGCATGGAATAATTAAAAAAATAATTAAATCTCAGAACTTCGGTAAAACATAAAGAGGTCAACTACTGACACAATATGAAAGCGAAAATATATAATCTATCGAATATTGCTGCCACATCTGGTCTCTTGCTTCTTCTACATATTTAGATATCCATGATAAAATACAAAGAAGAACCTGCAATGTTATTGGTCATGACATGGCATCTCGTCCTTAGTGATTTTCCGACTTTCCTAGAGCTCTCTCCTTGGAACTACCTTGTTTCTAATTTTCATCAATGACTTTCCTTTCCTGATATAACTCGGTATCTATGCTGGCGACACAAACATTGACCTCTCTAAATAGTAAGTCGGATCGATTCGATAAGGACAAATTGGCAACCGAGCTGGAAAAAAAGACCCACAATCTGTTGTTAACTGGGGCAAGAAGTAACCTATAAATTTTAAACCGACTTCAAAATGAATCTGTTTACATGGAATCAATTGCAAAGTCTGCCGTTCGTAAAGTCGATTTACTATGTCATGCTAGACAATTCATCTCGCCAGAATCGCTCTGTTGGGGCGCACCCACCTTCTGACTGATAATGGACTTATCCCACTACGATATAAGTCAGTGCTAGAGAGAGTAGTGGTGTTGTGTGAAGGATCAGGTTCAGCGACAGCAGTCGAGATCAGGTTACCATTACATACCGTTGGACTGTAGACTTTAGCTATTGTTACTTACTAACCGGCGTTCCTTATTACTAATCACTCTGTTGTTAATTACCTCTTACAAATATACCAGTATTTATCCCTACAACTGTGTTTGTCTTTATTCGAATACACACACGCGGGAACACTCCCAACAACTCTACACGCTCTTAAATTCGACCATTCCTCCGTGCATCGAATATTGCTGCCACATCTAGTCAGCTGCTTCTGTTATAGGTTTGGTTTGGTTTGGTTAGTTTTACGGCATATCAACCTCAATGGGTTATTTAATTCCCACAAGATTTTTTTTTTTTTTATTGCTGATCTTTTTTTTTTCTTGTATAGCTGGTAAAAATCTTTTGTTTTCAAAAATGTATTGGTGGTAAAACTTTTGCTTCAAAAATTTATTTCTGGTAATATTTTTTACAAAGTATTTCTGGTATTACAACTTATTTTTACACTTTCATAGTGTTTTGACCCCAGTTTGGGGTTAACTATTTATCCATAGCTGGGATCATAATAGGTGCTATAGTGGCCATTAAGAAGTGGTTCCACGCTCCTCAAAACCTCCTGATCAGAGGCCTTGGATGTAGTTTATCATTTTACACAGAACGTGGATGTTGTTTATCCTCATACCCAGGACGGTCTGTTATAGGTCTAAACATTCTTGACAAAATCCAAAGAAGAACAGGCAACGTTATTGGTGTTAACCTGGCATCTCGTCTTAGCGTAGCTTCCCTTTGCCTCTTTGGTAATCCAAAATTTTGTTTCATTCTACGTCATTTTATATTTTTAAATGTTTTTTTTTTCATTGTAAATAGCATCGTGGCCAATGGCGTCTTGGCCATTTGGGTATTCTAGTATATCGGGCGGGGACAGGAAAGTGTTTCTTAGTTGAGTCGCAGGATCGGCGAGCAGATACTCTGAAAGAGGTGATTGTGCGGTATATTCAGCCTGGAAGCCATTATGTTTCATATGACTGGGTTGCTTATGCTGGAATCGAGGAAATCAACCGCAGGATACACTCCCATGATGTTGTTATTCATCAGCAGCATTTTATGGATCCTGCAGTACAAAAACAGTGAAGTGTTTTCAGCATTTCTTTGCTGCGTCGCCCACAGTTGCCCGTTGTAATAATGTTTAATTGTAATAAACGTATATAGCTTGATCTTATTGATTTTACGCCGTTAAAAGGATAGAGGTTTATTTTACGCCGCTTAAGAGAAGGATTACAGTTTCTTTTATAAATATATTCATGGTAACTTTTCTGATGAGCTTTCCTCTTTGGTACTGTTGAATCTTGACTAATGCATAGAATAATAATGCAACACAAAATGTACTTAGAACAAAATGTGTTGAACAAGAAAATGTACACAATATTTACATATAGTCTTTTGTATATTCTTGGGAAGACCGTTACTGGAGAATGTGTTGACTTAGACGCAGTCGGGCAGAGTCTCTGGATTGAATCTCTTGATTCCTCTCAACTCTTCCCGGTACCAACCATATTTATATGGTCGGTACTCCACTATGCAAATTAGGTGGATCCTACCACAACAGGTACTCAACTTTATGAATTTAAGTGCATAACTTGATTGACAGTTAGGTCTCATAATATCAATGTTGAAATTGCTAGCTGTAACCGTAGGTTCTATGCTAACTGTTTCTTCGCTTATAGCTTACGATTACGAACTCAGTTCCGGCTTCCTGCCTTTATTTCAACTATGATATTCAACAATTTAAATGCAATGTCAATTGTCATCTTTTCCCTTGAAAACCTGTTCTTTTATTGCCCTCGTTGTTTCTTTCACTTCCATTAATTCCCTTGCATTATAGATGTTTTTATTGCTTTGGGTTGTGGCGAAATAATAAAAAAAATTCACTGTAAGAGACTTTAATATATAAATTCTATATATCAAAACAATGCTAATCAAATGAATGACAATATTGGAAAAAATCAATATAACGCGTTTCGTCTTCGGAAAGTACTTCAACGGACTAAACTAATGTTATTTTGGAATTTAACGCACGTATGGTTGTTAGCAAAAGGGACAACCCAGCATGCAAATTACACATTGGAGATATCAAAATCAAACAAGTAGAACGAATTTAAATATCTGTGAAGTGTTTTAAAAATGGGCGGAAAGTGCAACACCGAAACCCGACGGAGCAGTGCGACAGATAAGAGGCCTTCCAAAAGCTAAGAAAGGTATTAAGAAACAGTAAAAATTTCGTTGGAAATAAAGAAAAGAGTACTGAACTCATACGTAATATAAGTCCTCCTATAGGGCACTGAACGCTGGACAATCTCCTCACATATATATATATATATATATATATATATATATATATATATATATATATATATAAAAGTGAACATAGAAGTCAACACTTAGAGGCGACAGTCTGTTTCATGCTATATGCAATCGTCAGACAACTGCATATAGCATGAAACAGACTGTCGCTTCTACGTGTTGACTTCTATGTTCACTTTTATATTTACACAAGGTTTATCTCTGATATTGAGCATATAGTCCCATAAATATAGGAGATCTTAAGACTATATATATATATATATATATATATATATATATATATATATATATATGTTGTGAAATAAACCAAAAATTCATTTACATAATTATTATATCAATTTTTCCGCCTGAGGATTTTGTGACAGTAACATTACCATCTTTACGTCCACATGAAACGTTTAGTCGCTAAAGCCAGTGACATTGAAGTACTGTTTTCATTCATATATATATATATATATATATATATATATATATATATATATATATATATATATATTTGTGTGTTTCGTTTACGTGTGTGCAAGTTTTCCCGTCATAATTTTTTGTATAAATATTACAATTTAACTAAAAGTTAATTCTATCATTGTATTCGCATCCATATGCTAATACATAGACACACACACACAGAGTCTCTCTAAAACACACACACACACGCGCACACACACACACACACATATATATATATATATATAGAGAGAGAGAGAGAGAGCTAAAGGGACACCTCGAGGCGGTGTAATGGTTAGCAACTGTGTCTCCCTAGAATTGTTACGACTGAGTAGTGACTTCGATCCTCACTAGGTGCCCCATACTTTCGGCCTTGTGCCACATCTAAGCTACGCTTGGAAAATAACTATATATATGGCTAAAGAAGAGGTCGATAACGCTTGGGACAATCGACGATATGGACAGATTTTTGTATTCTCTCACTCCCACCAAACGGAAAAATGTAAGAACGCTGGAAAAACTAAATACAAAAAAGAAAATTAATAAAATGTTACTTATCCGTCATATTTAACGAAAAATGTTTAAAAGCAAGGTTTCTTCCCATTAATGTGTGTATATATATATATATATATATATATATATATATATATATATATATATATATATAATGTATGTATACATTATATATATATGATCTAATATTTCTTGGGAATTGAACAACTCATGCGAATTGGATTTAGTACGGACTTTTGAGGCTGCCCTCTGTGAGCAGTACTCTCTGAGAGAAATTGTGCAAATAACAGATAAAGGATTTCGTTGAAAGATACATTAAAAACTTTAGGTTTGAAATAATGCAATTTTTCGATTAAACAGTTTTCCTTCTCATAAACTGGTTGCCTACAAAAGATAAGGAATCAGGCTATTCAGCTATTTCACCCATAGCTTGGTGTGGATTAGATGGATTCGTGTCTATCCTAAGGATATTAGTGTGGAAGTGAATGCGACAGGCTAGGCTAGAATACAGAAAAAAAAATTATTTAGATTTCAATTTAGGTCGAAACAAACGCCTAATTATCTGTAAACCTATTCGGCACCAAATCGTTTTATAAATCTGTGGGAGAATACTTTCTATACAAATGTTCCCAGTTCAAATCTGTCAACCGATTCCCAATTATTATTGTATAAACAAGGAGTGTCCAAACTTTTTTCGATATGGGTCAGATTTTATGCTTGACATTCTTTGAGCCATTAAAATTAAATGCAAATTAACTATCTTTTGAACGTTTTATTGCAAATGGCATATTTTCATTTCTTCCCATGGATGACAAATAAATTTAAACAGGTCTTACCGAAATCACTCAGCCTGTCATATCTAAAGGCCATATAAGATGAAGTAAAATATTAATAGGAACGTAACATCAACATTCATCTTATTAAAAAGTAGAAAACATAAGGTGACACATGTCCAAGTGTCCAAATATATTTAGAACTGATTCTGAGCAACTCAAAACAAATTTAATTCACTAAGGTTTTAGAATTTACTCATCTCAAATGACCAAAACAAATAACATGTCTTCACTAATATGAAGGGTGATACTGAGATCTGAGATGCAGTATTTAGGCCAGGACTGGTTCAAAGGTAGTGGTCTAGTTCAAAGGCAGTGATTTTAGAAATTGGTAGGAAAAAGCCAAAGTTAGGGACACACCGCCAGAAGGCGGACACACAGTGCTGCTGCCATCTTTTGGTAAAACATGAAATTGCTTTTTTTAGGTGTGTACTTTACATACTATGATTGACAATACAGGCGGGCCGTAAGTGATACATTCTATGGCAGATGATGGGGTCCATATGAAATTTGACCGCGGACCGTAATTGACCCCACCCGGCAGAACTTTGGACGTGCTTCGTATAAACAATCATACGCATTTCCTTTTTTTCCCTTTCCTTTTCTGCTTATCATCCGTCGCTTGACACCAATAGAACTGTTATCTCGCCATGTTTCGAATTACCTGAGTCACTTCCGCTACTATTTTTAGTCGTATAGGCCTGGTGTTTGCCGACTTCCGTTGATGAACTTAAAACTTTCAAAACGAACATAAAAGCAAAATGATATTGACTACATCCGAATACAAACTGCCAAATTTCGTTACTCGTCTGTCTTAATCTTTATTGTAGCATTTTTTTATAATTATTTATTTTATTAATCAAGATGTTTTCATATAGATGAAATCAAAGCAAACCGAGTTCTTTAAACTGCTTGTTTTGACATATAGAACTTTTTATAACAGAACTTTGAACTGATTCAAAACATCTGCAAAATATCATCTAATAAATAAATAGATGTTGGAGTATGTGTGTATCTGTTTGGCTTCAAAAATTTTCATTATTAATTAGCCAATTTCTTCTTTCGTAACGTTTTATGTGCTAGAAATTGGGAGCAGCATTTACCCGAAATAGAACTCAGAGACATCTGGACATGTGTCCTCTTTCTAGAAAAAGAAACTTATGACGATAGAAACGGCAGGATATACAGTTATGAAAACGAGGTTCGATTAAAATGGCGTCTCAAAACGAATACTTTCCTACTGTCAATTTTGGGATCACATATATCTAATTTTCATAATAGACGCCCAATATTAACTCAAACCTAAGCCGACCACGAGGAGTTAGCAAATATGGAAACATATCACTTTGTAAATGACCAATTAACAAATCCGCTAAATGTTTGATTCCCTTGCGTCTGTAATCGCTTTGTCTTAACATGGCCTAACGTGTAAAAGATGCTGATGATAACGATTCTCTTCTGAACCAAAACACGTGCATGACATAAAGTATAACTCTTAGGGTTCTCATAATAAATTCATTCTTCACTGTCAATGTCCAGATTAACGTATTTCTGTACTGTTTAACACGTATTTAAAGTGACTATCTTTTACGTAACTTCATGCAGTATGCATTTTCATAACTTTCGAATTCACTTAACGGTTGCAAATTTTAACAGGATATTGCTGCTGTCTCTTTGCAGTGAACTCGATCTTGCAATCACCAACACAATTTTCCAACAACCAGCTAGTTTTAAAACTACATGGCGACATTCTAGATCAGGACACGACCATCTCGTTGATTACATCATCGTTCGTGGTCGTGATCACAATCAATCGGTCAATGTTGGTCTGATCACCAAATTGTTTGCTCCCATATGGCAATGCATTTGAAGAAGCTGGTTGGAAACAATCGAGCAAAACAGTCCAAGAAGGTAGACATGACAAAGCTGAAAGACAGGGTAACATTAGACTCTTTCCAAACATTAAGTGACTCAAAACTTTCATCTCTTGATGTAAGTGATGATGTTGAATAGACAAGGTCTGCCTTACGAAACATACTGTATGACTTGGCAAAAGAAACACTCGTGTACGTTCAGCGAAAACATCAAAACTGGTTTGATTCAAACGATCCTGAAATTAAATTTCTCCTTGAAAACATACATAAATTTCATCAGGTCTGAATGGCAGACAAAGCATGCCTATCAAAGAAATGGGCCTTTAAATCAGCCTATGGAAGGAGGCTACTGACAGATGTGACTTCAAATCATTCTACCAAAACTTGAACTTTTGGTCCCATTTCCAGCAGTCTATCACCAATCTTTTCTTAGATTTCTTTTACGTCGTGGGTAAGACAATAAACTACATCCAGCAGCAAAGCCTCTGACCAGGATGTTTTGAGGAGCATGGAACCCCCCCCCCTTAATTGCTGGTGTTATCAGGTCCACCCTGATCCAGAGTGGTAGCACCTGTTAGGGTCCCAGCTATGGGCTAATAGTTAACGATTACGAGCAATACTTTTTTGAAAAAAATTATTACTAGCAATAGAATTTTGAAGGAAAAATATTACCAGAAACAGATTTTTGTCAAAACAAAATATTACCAGCAATAAAAAATGTTGTCGGCATTAAATAACCCATTGAGGTTGATATGCCGTAAAACAAAATAAACCAAACCAACCTAAACCAAAGAATACATATTCTATTCATACGTATCAATCCAAAAAATGTTGTCGGCATTAAATAACCCATTGAGGTTGATATACCGTAAAACAAAATAAACCAAACCAAACCAAGCCATAACACGTTTTTGAGTGACAAAAGCCACATTATCAAACGCTGTGCAGAACACTTCTCCACGGTCCGAAATTAGGATTCGTCTGCTGATGGTGAAGTAATAAACAATTCCCTTCAGAGACCTGTTGTACCAAGCCTTTCTGCTAACCCTTCAACCTTCGAGGTCAAAAAAGCCATCAAACAGCCGTCGAATGAATAAGCCCCCGGTGAAGATGGAATTCCAGCTGAAATACACAAATGTGGCACCAATCTTTTGATACACAAAATTTGTGAATTTTTCAACCTTGTGTGAGGAAAAGGGAGAAGTGCCACAGAAATATAAGGATGCTTCAATTGTCCATTTGTACAAGTGTAAAAGGGAACAGGTGTGAATGTGACAACCACAGAGGAATATCTCTTCTTTTTGTTGCTGGCAAAATCCTTGCTCGTATCATCCTGAATAAGCTTAATGAATTTGTCTCAGAATCGGCATTACGAGATACCCAGTGCGGTTTTCGATCCTTTAGAGAAACTGTGGATATAAACTTTTGCCTCTTGCAGGCTCAGGAGAAGGCACACAAACAAAACAAGGATCTATTTGTTGTTTTTCCCAATGGCTTTCGATACTGTATCTCGAGATTTTCTGTGGAAAGTTTTATCAAAATTAGCTGTTCCAGACAAAATACTCCATATTGTTATCTCATTTCACGAAGGAATGAAAGCTTTTGCAATGTCGGCAAGTGAGCAATCGGGCGCCTTTTTTTTGGTCTCCAATGGTACAAAGCAAGGTTACGTTCTTCCTCCTCTTCTCTTTGCACTTTTCTTTTCTGATATGCTTGTAAAATCATTCTCTGACCTAAGGGAAGGAGTCCATGTGGAATTCAGAATAAGTGGAGGTCTATCAGCAACGTTTTAAAGCATAATCGAAACTTGATTTGGAGCTGGTATGCAATCTTCTCTTTGCAGCTGCTCTATT
>CAHIKZ030000497.1:1325000-1350000 GCA_903632075.3 Acanthosepion pharaonis
CTGTCGTTCGGCGTGGATGTTGCCGCGATCGAAGAGACCCACTTTGTTTGCAGTTCCGATGCGTGTGTGTTGTCTAACGACTTTGTCGTCTATTCAGCATATGGGGACCGAGCTGCCAGAGGAGTGTCTTTGCTGGTGAAGCGGACTCTAGATGCGAAGGTGGACCTTGTGCATACCGATGCCGAGGGACGGTTGATCGTGGCCGATATTGCCGTGAAAAGTGGTTCGTTTCGAGTCGTTGCGGTTTATGCGCCCAACGACCAGGAGAGGAGCGGGTTTCGTTTTTTCGGCGGTTGGGGCCTTTCCTGGTGGATTCCAAGCGCTTAGTTCTAATGGGGGACTGGAATGCCGTCCTGGACCCCAAGATAGATCGGGGGCGGGGTGCTAGCGGGAGAAGGGTCGATCGTAGCCTGGTCGATCTGATCAAAAATTTCGGTCTCGTTGATAGATACCGGGTCGATCACCCCGGGGGGAATATGTGGACGTGGGCTCTTAACTGGCCTTGTGACAAGGTAGTTAGCTACCTTGACAGAATGTTAGTGAGAAGGGCCGACATAGATCTGTTAGATTGTCCCACGTTCCACTGGGTAGGCTATACGGACCACAAACTCGTTTGTGCCCGTGTGGCGTTAGAACATAGGCCTAGAATGGAAGTTCAATCTGTCCTTATTGGATAGGCAGGACTTCCGGGAGCAGCTGACTAAATTAGTGCAGCGGGAGCTAGTGGGGGCGGTTATCGGGAATAGGTGGTGGGACAGACTTAAATGTAGAATTAGGTCCTTCACCACTGATTTCAGCAAACGGCTCGCCCTAGATAGAGCTGATAAGGTGAGGACGCTTAAAGCTAGTCATGCCCGGGCGGTGGCTTGGGGGATCCCTAGAGATAGCCGTAGCTAAGGAGGCTCTGCAGCGTTTGAATAGCGAGCGCTACATGGGCCAGGTAATTAGGCATAGGTTAAGCAAGATGTCTTCCGAAGCCGTGAATATGGGCGCAGAGCTGCGCAGGAAGAGGTCCGTCGAGGTGGCGATCGTTATATTCGTGAAGTCAAAACCCGGAAGGGCGCACCTTCGGGCCACTGACGACATGTGCGAGGCGTTTCGGTGGCATTTCGAGAGCCGTTTTACCAGGGAGCCTGGTCTTCGTGAGGACGAGTTTCGCAGCTATTTGGTTGCTTTTTCCTCGGCTTTCGCCGACTGGAAGCGGCTAGCTGCGAGGGAGAGGTTACCGAGGGCGAGGTCTACGCGGCTTTGAAGAAGGTCGGCAGAGGCAAGTCGCCCGGTCTGGATGGTCTGCCCTATGAAGTGTACTTGAGGCTGTCGCACATCTTTGTCCCGATTTTGACGGTCGTCTTCAACAACTGGTTCCGGCAGGGGTCTCTCCCCGACCGGTTCTCCAGGGGTGTGATCACGCTGTTGAAAAAGGGCAAGGGTGTTGGGGGAAGCTAGACGACTACAGGCCCATAACTCTGCTAAACACAGAGTTAAAGATTATGGCCAAGATCCTGCAGGAGCGCTTGCAGTCAGTTGCCGAGTCTCTGTTGGGTCCCGAGCAGACCTGTTCTGTGAGGGGTCGAACAATTCAGAGCAACCTGCATTTGATCCGCACGATCATAGAGGGTGTAAAAGACGACGAGTGTGCTGCGCTGATCAATTTGGATCAGTCCAAGGCATTTGATAGAGTTGACCATCGCTACCTTGCTACTGTCCTGCAGGCCGCCGGATTCGCACCCGACTTCTGCCGCTGGATTAGCCTCCTGTATCGCTCCCCCACTGCTGTGGTACAGGTGAACGGAAAGCTGTCAGGCGCTTTTGCGCTGTCTAGGTCGGTCCGTCAGGGTTGCCCGCTGTCGCCCCTACTTTACGCTTTGGCGTTGGAGCCTCTCCTTCGCCGGCTGAGGGACGGGGCGTGCAGGCCGGCCCTATGCGGAATCGCCGTTCCTGGCGGGGATCGAGCCAGGGTTTCCGCGTACGCCGATGACGTAACTGCTTTCGTGTCGTCCCGCAGAGGCATCAGAGCAGTACAGAAGGCGCTTGATCGGTACGAAAAGGTGACAGGGGCCAAGATTAACCGCGACAAGTCGTCCGGCTTGCGGTTAGGCGCCTGGAAGGGGTCGATCTTCCAGGGCCCTTCGGTTGGACGGACGGTCCTGTCCGCATTCTCGGAGTGTGGTTTGGACCCGACCTCCAGCTGGAGAAGAATTGGTCTGAAGTACGAGCAAAGGTCTACGCCGCCGGTCAGACTTGGCGTCGACGGAGGTTGTCCGTGAAGGGCAGGGCGGAGGTGTGTGCTACATACATTTTCCCTCTTGTCCTTTATCGATTGTCCGTACTTCCTCTCTGTGACGACCACAGGACACCGCTCGAGCGCGCGCTAACCTCCATTCTATGGAGGAGACGCGCGAATCGGGTCGACAGAGAGGTCTGTGCACAACGTCCGTGTCATGGGGGCTGGGAATGCCACACTTGCTGAGCCACAAACGTGCCTCGAGGTTGGCTTTTCCTACGCCGCGCTTTGACAGGTGGAGATCCGATTATTGAGGGGATTGTGAGGGCCGCCTTCCCTCGCCTTACCATCAGTCCCCAAGCTCGCGGGTGGATCGCCGTCGTAAACCCCGGGTTCAATCGGTTTTCTTTCGCGAGTGTCGGTCGGCCTTGTTGGCTGTCCCTTGGTCCAGTGACCTTTCTCGGCCTAGAAAGGACTTCTATCGTTTGCTAGTGGAGGGGGGTCGCGAAGGATCCACTACGTGAGGATCTCGACATGTCGGATGATGAGTTTCGCTCTCACTGGTCTTGGGCGCCAGCGGCGGATTACCTCAGTAACCCTGAGTTTTCGCTTACCTGGCGACTGGCTCGGAATCGGCTGCCTCTCAACGACATGGCCTTCATATGGGGCTTGGCGGACTTGCCAGACTGCGATCGGTGTGGCCTTGGTCTAGAGGAAACGGCTTCGCACGCCTTCTTCCATTGCCCCCGTGTCCGCCCCTTATGGGACCATGTCGGCGAGCTGACGGCTCGTCTCGCTCCCGAAAAGCTTGTGCCCATGGATCGTGCATACGCGTGTGACAATGTGTCGCCCCCGTATTCCGGGGGTGAAACGGATGGTGTTTCTCATGCTGCTAGCCACGGCCCGAATGGTGATATGGACGACGCGAGAGGAGGAAGTCTTGCGGGGTAACCGTCTTTCTCATCAGGATCTGATCCGATTCTTTGAGCATCAGCTCAAGACGAAGATTAGAACTGATAGAAAACGCTTGCATTCGACAGTCTTCAGCGAAAGGTGGGTGACTGAGGCGAGCTTGGTTCGTGTGAACGGGGCTAGCCTTGATTTTCTGTTTTAGGTCAAGCCCACGTTACATCGGGGTGGCTTCCTGTGGTGCCCTCCCCTTGGTTAGGTTAGACAAGCCTTGGTGTACCTAGTTAATGCGAGTAAGTGTTGTTCCCGGCCTGCCCCCGGCCACATCTTTTAGTTATGATCCAGCCTGAGATTCCCAACCTCCCCAGTTTGTTTTTTGATCCCCACTTTCTATCTCGACTGGGTCAGCTTTATACTTCCACATGCCCGTATGATTTTTTATCACCTTTCCCACTCCCTTAGCGAGAGAGCTGCTTGATTTTGTTCCAATGGGCAGAATACAGTGGTCTCCCTGCATTTTGAGGGTTGGAAGGGCCCTACTAACATCAGTTAACGTTTTATTTTCATTTATGTTAATATTTTAGTTTGTTATTGGGTTCACATCCCACCCCCATCTCATTTTTTCATCTTAGAATTTTTGTACATATGTGTTAGGATCATTATGACATGGGGCGCGTTTTGTAGGTCTCCCTAGAGTGGATGTGGTATTATGGTGCAAGGAGGATTGATTGATGACGGACGAGTTCTTATGGTGAATGAGTAAATTGTAATGTCTGAATGGGTCGTGAATCAAATTAGCTAGGTATAAGATAGTTAGTGAAGACCAGCCCTACCCCCTCCCCCTTTTCGGCCTTGTGCCACAATTTTGTATTTTTTACAAAATAAATCCCGGTTTATACCAACGGCTTCCCATACTTAATATTCCTCGTTTTCATTCTCGCGTGGTCATGCGTGACGTCATGAGCTGAGACGCGATTTTCGCTTCCATCGTCTTGTATGCACGAGTTTGTCGTTTGAAATTTTATTGTTTTCTCCGTGTATTGGTTAATATATTGTAATGTAATTGTCAGCTTTGATAATGGCTTATGTAAACCGAAAGCTTAGATAGGATAAAAAAATATGTATCAATGTGGTGTTTTTCTTTAATCTTTTAATGATAATGTTATTAAGCTTATCAGACAATATGAAAGGAATTTACTTAAAAGAAATAGACAAAACTTGTCTATATTATTTAATGAAACATATATATATATATATATATATATATATATATATATATATATATATATATTTGAAAAGATTCTTACAGGTACAAAATTTTATTATAGCAAGGAATAAGCGGAATGTAAAGGACATAATTATGAAAACTAAAAACTAAAACAAACAACCGGTTTCGTCCCAGTACTCCTCAAGTTTGAAACACTGGGATTATTTAATCATAAACTTAAAAACAAAAAACCATTCAATGAGGTGGAAAGGGAAAAAAAAAAATTATATATGATAGAAAGAACTAGAGCCCAATCACATTCAAGCCCAACAAGCAATCTCTCTGCTTACAGATGCGGGACTTGATGTAAATGGACTCAAGAACCTTCAAATGATATGCAGTGTGACTTCGCCAGAATGGAAAAACAGTCAACACTCAAACCAGCAACACATTCCCTGCTAGTTATAGCATGTTCCGCTATAGATGACCCGGATGTATTCACTAGTTGGCTTTTGTTAGCGGCCGGATTTAAAATTCTTGGGGGTAAATGTTGTTTAATTCTAAAATCCAAACGCCGAGACGTTCTGCCTATGTAGTCACATCCGCAACCACATTTAAATTTATATATAACTGAATTAATATGAAAGGGAGGCAGAAAATCCTTGCGCCTGGAAGAAAGAATTGGTCGAGTAAAAAATATTACTCGCAAATTAGCAGCATATATATATATATATATATATATATATATATATATATATATATATATATATATATTCTTCCACCTTCTCTGATACCTGTCTGGTTGCCTTTCGTCTGATTGCAACATTGAAATGGATAAATTCTATATTAGTTTCTTGACTGTTTTTTTTTTTTTAGCTTTCACCGTTAAATTTCTATTTCTAACTCGAACTTCGTTCAGATCGGGGTTAATAAGACAGACGAATGATATCTTCGTCTGCTGAAATAGGCTGATTTAGGATTTTATTGTTCATTAAAGTCTTTAACAAAATATTTTATTGGTATAACTTAGATGCTAAAAGGATTCCTTTACTCAAGCTAAAATATATAAGCGACAATTTATACATCGCCCACTGTACACACACACACACACACACACATATATATATATATATATATATATATATATATATATTTATATATGTATATATATATATGTTCTTTTATACAACTAAACATAAAAGACTTATCAAGCAGTAAATAACGCAGCCATACCACACTCCACTCCTCCACGGTCTTTTAAGCAGGAGTAGAGGTTTATTCCTTGCTTCCTGTTTAGGATTGGGTTTCCGGTTCCTTCTAAAGTATTATTATTATTCTCTTTCCCGCCCACTACTCCTTTGCGTCATTACCGTCTTGCTGGGGTGAATTTATTTTTAAAAATGATTTTTTTTCATTTCCAATTTTAACGTAAAATTTGTGATTCACACACGATTCGTATAGAAAGACGCATAGGAATGTCACCTTTGACAATGTTTTTTAACGTTATTTTTAGTGGTCACCCATATTTGAATAGACGCTCCGTTTATTTTAGAGAGTATTTATTTCATCTATCGGCAAAAAAAAAAAACAAAAAAACAAAAATAAAAACATAATAAAGAAAATGTACCCTCCGGCAGGATTCGAACCTCATTCTCATTTTACAAGGGAAACCCGGCATGCTTTTACCACACATCTACGAAGAGCTTCTATTTCGACTTTAAAGCGCAGTCATTCGTTCAGAGTTTTATCGAAGCACATATCTACTTAGTTTCGTATCCAAACGTAAACAAACCAATTTAAAAATAGTTTGTGGATTTTATTGTTCGATCCGACATATGTCAAGCAATAAAAATGAATCGGATTAAAAGATAAAATCTGTTAAATCTTTAGAAATATGTGTATTTGTCGTCAATATCAGTTACGTTTGAAACGAAATCACCTGGTCAAACGCCTTATATTGAAAAACGCTACGAACTTTTGTTTCAACACAGTATTTATATATCTCCAACATTGTTCGGGTGCCGAAATATTTTCTATCTTTGGAAGTGAAGAAGCTGAAGGAAAGAGCATTTGTCAGTTTATCGACTGGATGGTGATTTTCTTTGTTCAGCAAAGTAGTCGATGGGGAGACTCCATCTTGTTTCTTTAGTGTAGCCACTTCCGGTAATCAACGCTGGGAAAATAAACCAGTTCAGTGGCTTCATCCATGTACAATTTCTCTCGCCTGTTAGTTTTTGGAGTTAAAATGTTTCCTTTTTATTTCACTCACGGATTACACTTGACGAATGCAAGAAAATGGGTCGACCAAAACCTGATAACAATATACGTTTTTTGCTGTTTTTACAGAATTTTTAACAGGAAATTCAGTATTTGATTTCGATACACATATTTATATCAATCTGCATATATAAACCGACACTTGCATATTATATTCCAACTAATATGTGCGTGAGAAATAATAAACATTCATAATATATTATTCGAACATTATTAAATAAATTTAAATATGCATAAAGCAATATATATTTATACAATTCCCTAGACTACATTAGAACATTTTTCCAAACATCTACTTGAAAGGCGAAGATGCTATATGTCACATGACTTGACGATAAATAAATAAATAAAGAACGCTGATTTGCTGCCGTTACGTATTTAAAAATGAATGTGAGGATCAAACAAGCATGTAAATAAAAAAATATACTTATTATTTTGGAAAAGACTACACCTGTTTTCAGCTGTTACTCCAAATTTTCACGAAATATGTTAACTATGAAACTCAGTGGAAGAATAAACCTTCTTTTACCGTCTTCAGCATTTATTATTCATTTTCTGTTCCATGTACATTTTATGGGAAAAGTTTCTCTTTTAATGTAAAGAAGTGAAACATATATAGTAATTGATATCCTAAAATAATTTATTTTCCTACTTTAAATCACGGCATATTTGCATTAAGGCATTTTTGTTGCTTTTCATTTGTTTTCGGGTCAGAAAAGTTTACTTATTATTAACTAATAATTAATAAACAAAATGGACTTATTATTTTGAAAAAGACTACACCCGTTTAAGCCATTACTACAAATTTTCACGCAGTATGTACACTATGAAGCCCAGTGGAACAATAAACCTTCTTTTACGTCTTTAACTACAAATTAAAATGTTAACATTATTTATATTGTTCGGACTGTTGTCCTCATCTTTTTTGCCATATTCACGACGTTTCAGCCGTTGTACGCTCCGGCCTTCTTCGGATGATTGGAATTCCGAACTGAATCCTTTATTTCGTCCACCGGGGTAGATTGTTATAATAAATGTACTTATTTTGAAAAAAAAAAAAAAAAAAAAAAAGACTACGCCTGTTTTAAGCTAGAACAATCTACACCGGTGAACGAAATAAAAGGTTCAGTTCGAATTCCAGTCGAATTCATTAGATTCACTTACCTTCTAATGTCCCTGGTAAATACCTCCCACCCCCGCTATCTATGGGTAAATAGCAGGACAGATTGTCTTAGTTTTCTATCCAGTCGTGCATATAATTGATAAATGATCCAAGATATAATGAGAGGGATATAGGGATAAATGATCCTAGATATAATGAGAGAGATATAGAGATAAATGATCCTAGATATAGTGAGGGAGATATACATATAAATGATCCTAGATATAATGAGAGAGATATAGAGATAAATGATCCTAGATATAGTGAGAGAGATATACAGATAAATGATCCTAGATATAATGAGAGAGATATACATATAAATGATCCAAGATATAATGAGAGATATATACATATAAATGATCCAAGATATAATGAGAGATATATACATATAAATGATCCAATATATAATGAGAGAGATATCCAGATAAATGATCCTAGATATAGTGAGAGAGATATAGAGATAAATGATCCAAGATATAATGAGAGAGATATACATATAAATGATCCTAGATATAGTGAGAGAGATATAGAGATAAGTGATCCTAGATATAGTGAGAGAGATATACAGATAAATGATCCTAGATATAGTGAGAGAGATATAGAGATAAGTGATCCTAGATATAGTGAGAGAGATATACAGATAAATGATCCTAGATATAGTGAGAGAGATATAGAGATAAATGATCCTAGATATAGTGAGAGAGATATAGAGATAAGTGATCCTAGATATAGTGAGAGAGATATAGAGATAAGTGATCCTAGATATAGTGAGAGAGATATACATATGAATGATCTAAGATATAATGAGAGAGATATACAGATAAATGATTCTAGATATAGTGAGAGAGATATAGAGATAAATGATCCTAGATATGGTGAGAGAGATATAGAGATAAATGATCCTAGATATAGTGAGAGAGATATAGAGATAAGTGATCCTAGATATAGTGAGAGAGATATACATATAAATGATCCAAGATATAATGAGAGAGATATACAGATAAATGATCCTAGATATAGTGAGAGAGATATAGAGATAAATGATCCTAGATATAGTGAGAGAGATATACATATAAATGATCCTAGATATAGTGAGAGAGATATAGAGATGTGATCCTAGATATAGTGAGAGAGATATAGAGATAAATGATCCTAGATATAATGAGAGAGATATACATATAAATGATCTAAGATATAATGAGAGAGATATACAGATAAATGATCCTAGATATAGTGAGAGAGATATAGAGATAAATGATCCTAGATATAGTGAGAGAGATATGGAGATAAATGATCCTAGATATAGTGAGAGAGATATAGAGATAAGTGATCCTAGATATAGTGAGAGAGATATACATATAAATGATCCTAGATATAGTGAGAGAGATATAGAGATAAATGATCCTAGATATAGTGAGAGAGATATAGAGATAAATGATCCTAGATATAGTGAGAGAGATATAGAGATAAGTGATCCTAGATATAATGAGAGAGATATACATATAAATGATCCAAGATAAAGTGAGAGAGATATAGAGATAAATGATCCAAGATATAATGAGAGAGATATACATATAAATGATCCAATATATAATGATAGAGATATAGAGATAAATGATCCTAGCTATAATGAGAGAGATATACATATAAATGATCCTAGATAAAGTGAGAGAGATATAGAGATAAATGATCCTAGATATTTATAATCCTCAACTTGATTTAAATCGGTGTTATTAAGGGATTTTATAAGATGATTATTGTTGGTTGTACATCTGTTAGACAGAGAATTACGCAGTTAGATGCATGCTTAAGAGATTGCAAGGGAGCTTGCATATTCTCTGTAGATTGAGAAGCGCTATGTCATCAGCAAAATCAGTATTTTATTTTTGGCAGGGAAGCAAGGGCTTCTTGCGGGACATAGTTGGAAACCCTTATCTTGCAGACTGTCAACTGATACACGAAGCATTTAATCCACAGAAAATTTCAGAAGAAACCAGAAACCCAATCCAAACTTTAACAACCATTGAGATGGTTTAATTTAAAAAATATTCAAGATATTACGAAGGTAGTCCACTTCCCTATAATCAATATCCCTTGTATCTTTGTGGCATTATCTCCTTGCTTGGGGTGAAATGATTTCAAGATTTTTTTCAAATAAATAATTTGTATTTATTTCAAATAATCCACGATTCGTTAATTAGAACACAAACTGGTGAACCTTTCTAGCGGTTAACGATACGGAAAATGAAATCAGCGAACCGGGTTCAAATTCTAACTGAGGTAGTCTGTATTTATTTCTCATTGATACTCTTTGAAAAGGCATGAATCCACTTCTTTTAATAGGACAGATCAAAGATTAGCCCCTTCTGTTAGTAACATGACACTCTTGAAAATCTATAACATGCTATTTGGAAGGCAGACCGACAGTTAACTAGCGTGATAGTATAAGGTCATGTTTTATATACTGAAATTAACCTATTACAGGGCTCGAGCGCCCTGTCAGCTAGGGCTTCAGAATACGCCGAATGCATCTCTGCAGAGGGGGTAAGACTTCATCCAATGAGCCGCCCTGGGAATGACGAAAAGCTACATCCGGTAGCAAGGCCTCTCATCAGGAAGATTTAAGGAGTGCGGAACCTCCTCTTAAGTGCTAATGTTCCCAGGTCCGCCCTGACAAGTAGCACCTGTTAGAGTCTCAGCTATAGGCAAATAGTTAACCCCCAAACTGGGGCCAAAACACTATAAAAGTGTAAAAATAGGTTTCAATACCAAAAATAAATTTTCGAAAAAAAATATTACCAGCAATAGATTATTACCAGCCACACATTTTTGGGAAAGAAATATTATCAGCAATAAGAATCTTGTTGGCATTAAGTAGCCCATTAAGGTTGATATGGCGTAAAACAAAAACAAATAAAACAAGGTGTGATATGGCGGGTGGGGGAAGAGGTCGTACTAAGAAGTGAAAATTATCATGATAAAGACGATAGATAGTGACTGACCATTGAATTAAAGAGGTTAAGATTGTAGTGTTCAAGAGAGCATTCCTGTGGGAGTCCACAAAGTAGCAATCCTTTGGAAACACGTTGTGTTTTTAACTTTATTCTTCTATTCGGAATACAGGGAAAATGACTGATTTGAATCCGTGGAGGTAGCAACAAAAGAAAATTGAACCAATTGACGCTGAGCAAAGGAAATCATAATTACAACAAACTGATGCATCGCGTAGGTATTGAATGTTTCACTATGGAACTGCTTTTGATCAATTTGAAAAATTATGATCGCATGAAAAAATGTCTATCATGCACATTTGTGCCTGTGTGTACAATGTTGATCCGCTGATGTTCGTGGGGAGATTAATTCCCTAGAATACAAACCGTGGGCAACAATGACCGGAGACTATAACTTTGCTGATAAATAAAAGTATTTATTGAAAAATAAAGTAAAAGAAGATATATATATATATATATATATATATATATATATATATATATATATCATCACAGGATTGAGATTATTGCAAAGCGGTTATTAACGTAATTGAAATTTAGCCCAGCACAAATAAAGGCTCTACAATATGCCTTACAAAGACTGTAGGAGCAATTGAAAAAATTATGATTTTGATATATATATATATTTCAATTGAGCACTGTTGAGTGATAAGCTAATTCTATAAACAACAGCCACCTGCGTTAATGCAAAGCTCTTCAATAAAATCAATTGGAGCACTCCGGCTGATTGGCGTTTGTTTATATTCGTAAAAAACAATACGCTAGATTTAGTTGTTTCTCTCAGTAGAATGAAGATAGCTCAGTGGTAGAAACTCTGACTGATCGGTTGGGTTTCGATCCGGGCTTGAAGTATTCGGATGTCTGTTCGCTCTGAGGAGCTGTGATACAGCGAAACAGTATTGTCTGCGAATGATATATATATATATATATATATATATATATATATATATATATATATATATATATATATATTTCGAACCCAATTCAATATACGGTTCCCTATGGACAAAGATAACTTATTTAATGTCAGAACGCCTGAATTAAAAAAATAACGGTACCGTAAACATACACAGAACAATCCTTGTAAACGAATGTATCAACATTCGAAAGTACTCGGCAAAAATAATATGGAATAAAAATTTACTGATAACATAAAACAACTAATTCGGAAAATATGAGAGAGAGGGGCGAATGTGAGAAGTGAATGAAAGCTTTAGAGAGGGGTAACAGACGAAAGAAGAACAGGAAGGCCTAAAAGTGAAGGTGGGGATTAAAATTTAACAGAGAGAAGTTTTAAGGAGAGGAGTTAAATGACGGTTTAAATGAGTGAGATACAGATAAATATGAATTACTTTCCGATGCATAATTCATTACTGAATCGCTGACCTAAATTATATTAAAAACTGACACCGGAAATGGGTGTAAACATTTGTGGTGACACTACGCACAATAAAAGACGATATAATCTAAACTTAAAATTCAGAAGATGAGAGAGAGAGAGAAAAGAAAAGAAAAAAGGGGAAGATGGGGGCAACTAAAACCGAAGGGCATTTATAAAAGAGCCGCTGTGCGATCAAAAAAATTGACAAAAGTAATATCACCTACAGGTTACAAATTTAATATAAACATAAAAATTAACGAATATTTAATCTAGCAAGGACCTATTATTTCTATGCCCCCAAACACATACGTACATGCACACATACACATAATTATTTATATCTATCTATCTATCTATCTATCTATCTATATATATATATATATATATATATATATATATTTACTGCGTTAGATTTTTTAATTTAAGTTAATATTTCCAAAATAAAACTGATATTAGCTAACAAACGTAATTTCAGGATGAACTATTATAATACAGGAAAAATATATTGTGTCAGTTTCAGCCTATTAAAAGAAACTATTAATAAACTTTTTGCGGAAATATCAAGTTTTATTGCGCAATAAAAATAAGCTACAAAATAAAAATTTTTACTTATTAATAAATCAGAAGTTAGAGGCAAGGAAAATATGCATTTGATTAACACCACATTTCCACCTACAGGGATAAATTATTATTTTACATATCCAAATTGGACCCTCGACTTTCTGTAACATTCATCACTCTTTCGTTCATTGATTCTGTGAACTTTTCTACTGTTTCGTCGATAACATTACTTGCAGGAGTCTTAATTGCTGACAGGGGTCTTTCTTAGCTTGGATATTTTTCCATTTTCATGGATTTATTCTCGATACTTATTCTTGGAACGACAAGATAGAAAGTTCAATAGACAAACCTCGTTTAATAAATTTTGTGATGAATTCTTGCTTCTAAAATACACCTAATCTTCCATCTTCAAAGAAACATGTTTGAAAGAAAGATTGCAGCCCAAATATATATATATATAAATATAAAGAAATGGACAAGGTCCGACAATTTATTTATTAAAGACATTTTTATGTTTAACGTTGTTATTTATAGATACAAGTATTTAAGGAAATGCTCTGTTTATGATAAACAGTATTAAATAACATTTACCGGCCTGAATGTCCGAGAAATTTTCATAGAAAATATTCGTTCTTTGACAGGATTCGAACCTGCATCCTATACGGAACCGTCATATACGCTGACGTGCCTTAACCGTCTCGGCCACAAAGAACCTTACGGTAGACAAGCTCGAATTTACTGCTTATAAACTTCAATCTCCCATGAATCTCGTACATTCATAACTGCTCTGGCGTATCGAATGTAAACAAATGACGTCATATGTTAAGAAATGGACAAGGTCCGACAATTTATTTATTAAAGACATTTTTATGTTTAACGTTGTTATTTATTTTAAACATAAAATGTCTTTAATAAATAAATTGTCGGACCTTGTCCATTTCTTAACATATGACGTCATTTGTTTACATTCGATACGCCAGAGCAGTTATGTTAAACATAAAAATGTCTTTAATAAATATATATATATATATATATATTATCTATATATATATGTTGTAACCTAGAGAAGGTTACTGATTGAATAATCAAACGAAGGTTGGTAATAAATGATAATACTTAGGACAAGAACAACACATATAAGATTCGCCAGCCTCGTGTAGAAGTAGTAATCAACTGCTAGAAGTGAGTCAAGTGTATTCCACAACGAATCTCCAACATACAGTATCTGCTACAGTATTTATGTGAATATATATATATGTTGCTTACAATAAGATATAGAATACCGGCAACATTTTATAGAAAATGGATAACCGAAACTAGATTATATTACGCGTTTCGCCTTTCTAGGTTTGATCAAATCTAAAAACGTAAGAAAGAACTGTGTGCATTGTTGTAATAATGAATCTTTTCACTAAGCTGGCGTTTCTCGTCATTAAGGAAAACAGAAAAGTAGTAACATTTAAACTTGCCATTAATATTTATTCTATATCTTTTCTTATTTTAGGGTTTAAATCGAAAGTTATTAATATATTTTCCTGACATTTTCTGTTTGAATATAAGGTAAATTTTTATCTTATTTTCAGAATGGCCTGAAAATAAGAGGTTTTTTTTTCGTTTTTGGATCAGATGAAGCCCAGAAATGTGTAAAACATAATCAAATCTAGGTTCAATGAAATGTTTTTCCATTTGTCAAGTTCCTTGTAGAATTTCTTATATATATATATATATATATATATATATGAATAAAAGAAAAGGAAACCTTAGTTGACGTGTTTCGTCTTCTGATTGAGTTAACCATGGCAAAGTTTTCCTTTTCTCAATATTCATATTGTCTTTTTACAGATGTATTTTTGGGCTATATATATATATATATATATATATATATAAACGTGTACTCTGTGGACATCATTCGGACTGTTTTTCGTATTTCAACACCATATGTAAGTATCTGTCTATTTATCTATCTATCTACACACACTCACACACACACATATATATATATGTTCCCTCACATACGCACTGATACACTTACATGAATTAACATTAGCATCCTACATATACCTACAAAGTAAGTCTTACTTTACTTACATACTTTTACAATATCAAACATTTTAACATCCTAAATGTCCCTCACATATATTCATATATTATCTATTGCATTTATACTCGTGGCGTTTCCATCTTCAATGTCCATTCATGGACCATCAAGTGAAAGGTGAATAAATTTAAAAAAGAGAGGAAAACTGGATGAGATGGTCACAATAGCAAGAAGAATCATCATTTCAATTAAATACATTCTCATCGTTCAAATTAGAATCAAACAGTGTTATAAAAACCTCAGAGAATTGCAGTAAGATATCTTTAATCACTTCGAAGTTAAAACAGTTCAAAGCTTAATCTAACAATTGGACAATTTTGTTGTTACATCCGGAATATTGAGATCTCTTTTGTGGATCAGTTTTAATATTTTATATTAATAGGATCTACTTGGATTACTTAGCCACGGACTTTATATATATATATATATATATATATATATATATATATATATATATATATATATATATATATACACACACACACATATATATATATATATATATATATATATATATATATATATATATATATATATATTAATGATGAAAACCATCATTTTTTATTGGGAGTTTTCTATTCGAATATAATCTAGAGTTATCTAGTGTTCAATAATTTGCGTTCTGAAAAACTGTTGGCAAGTTGGGCAACTGTCAACTTTACACAATATGAAGAAGCATTCTTTTATAAAATCCTCGTAAGCATAAATCCTCTTAGTGGTTATCTGAACAAAAACAGAAAAAAGTCTCTTGTCCAAGAAATCTCGATATCTTAACGCCATCATCAATTTTAAAAGCACCTATAATAGCTCGATCTACAATGTCAGCTCAACACATTTCTCCAGCTCCGTTATTGTCCTCTGAGGCATGAAAGTGTGACTCTTCAACCTGACTATCAACTCCATTCAAAGTAGATCTACATTCATCCCTGAAATTCACCGCCTAGAAATCAGTTCTCCTGTACTTTGTCGCCCAACTTACGCATTAGTGTTTTTTTTTCTGTTTGCTTAAATCTGTTAGTTTCATCGCTTCATATTTTTAGCCAGTCTTCTCAATGTTCTAAATCTTTACACTGTTTATATTCGTAACACCAGGTTCTTTATATATTTTCTGCTTCTTCAATTCATTTTTCGTGCTTAACGACCTTTTAATTATTTTGCCAACCTTTTTGTGACATTCTTGAACTCGTTTTTCTTCTTTGAATCTTAGCCATGATTTCAGTTGTCCTGGGTTTGATGATAAACTACATCCGGCAGCAAGGCCTCTGATCAGGAGGTTTTGAGGAGCGTGGAACCATATCTTAATTGTTGTTGTTCTCAGGTCCACCCTGACCCGGGGTGGTAGCACCTGTTAGGGTTCCGGCTATGGGCAAATAGTGAACCCCCGAACTAGGGACAAAACACTATGAAAGTATAAAAAATACATTTTTGATATAAGGAAAATTGCCTGGAGTCCATTATTGGAAAAGGAAGAGAAAATTTACCAGTACTACATTTTTTAAAAAAATATTAGAGAGCCCTCACTCTCAAATTAAATTTTGACAGTAAATGACCATGAGAAGTTCATATGCCGTCAACAAACCAAACCATGATTTCGGCTTCTTTTTAATTGTTCCCTGATCACTTTTGAACTCTTTCGTAATTTTCAAACCTGTCTTCCCGTCATGCACTATTACTGAAATATTTTCTTTGTCTTTTCAGATTATACCTTTCTTACAAAGCATGAAAATCTTTATACATATGAAATTGAAATATATATATATATATATAGTTGTGTGGCCGAGTAGTTACAACGTTCGCTTTCTGATCACGAGACCAAGGTTCGAATCCCACCATGGACAATTGGTCAATGAATTGACCTTCTGATGTTATCGGCCTGGAGGAGAAACACAGAGCGCGGGAACTTTGGAAAGTGACTGACACATTTTTACGAAGTTACTTGAAAATCGAAAGCTAAAAACGAACAAATAAATAAGAAATTAAATAAAAAAAATTAATAAGGAAAATAAATTAATCCAAATAAATAATTAAAAAAATTAATAATAAACAAATTAACAAACAATAAATGCACACATAAACACAAGTAATAATAACAATTAGCAACAAATTAGAAAGCAACCAATAATAAAGTTAATGAACAACACTATAAAATAACTCCAAAATTGCATCGGGATCCACAATTATTTCCACTCAATAGCCACTAGAATAGACTGAGACATAACTGTTACCGTCCAACCAACAACCGTTATATATATATATATATATATATATATATATATAATTAATAAAATAAATGCGCGTTATTACGTTTTCTCAAATAACGTTTAAAGAAATACAAATATGACGAATTATAAAATAGAATCCATTAATTCTTTTGAAATTGCTTTGTTTACGTTTCGGATATGAAACTGCACAGATATGCGCTTCGAGAAAAATTTGAACGAATGAGTGTGCTTTAAAGGCAAAATAGAACCTTGTTATATATATATATATATATATATATATATATATATATATATATATATATATATATATTATCGCTGAGAAATCAGTTATATATGGAGAGAAAGATAAATGTATGCGTGTGTGGGCACGTGCGTGTATATGTGTGTACGCGTGCGCGCGTGTATACGTTGAACTTATTTTATTTGAGATTTATGCAAGTCTTGCGTACCTCACATCTATTTGGAAAATCGCTTGATTTCGAGCGAATGAAGCCTGTAGGTCTTCGAGGGGACCTTTCTTCTTCAAATCTTATGGACTGGCGCCAAAGAATCGCATATAAATAACTTTACCAAATACCAGAAGCCACATCACTTGAGGACTACCATCAGCAGCAACAACTAACGTGGTTATCACATGTGACTAGTTGAATAAATAATGATATAAGCAAGATACTGGTGTTTCGCAATACGTCAAACAATAGGTTAGGAAGGAAACTCCTGTCTATAGTTTAAAAGAACGTTAATAGATCATAGACACGAGAAACAATTTTTTTAATCATTTCATCCCTAGCAGGAATGCCACTAGTACGCAAAGGTTTAACCAGAGTGAAAGTGTGAGAAAAGACTGAGGTGGAATTGAGGAAAGGATAAAAGATGAACGGGGTTCAAGATGACAGAAGATGGCGATTGACGTTGCATTCACATGAAGATTGTTTTTTTTAGGAAAGCAAGTAAACTGGAGTGCCACATGCGAGAAGTGCGAGAAAAGAAGCTGCTGGAGTAGAAGTGGCGGTTGCATTTAACTATTTCAACAGTAAAAGGGTAGGACCTAGATGACAATCTATTAGCGCGCTTAAATTCTTGTCGTCTGGGCACCAGGGTAAAAAAGCTCGTGAGAGTAGTTGACATAAAAAATATTTTCCTGAAAACATTCTTTTAAGAAAAAGATTTTATGAATTTCAGCCTAAAGATAACACCGGCTGCTCGGTCACTAAATGCTGAATGTTTCTTTATAAGGAAATAGTTAATATCACCATTACTATGCTTTAATGGATACTAAACCAACGACTTTGAATCACAGAACGTGATAAAACTGCTATTTGGGCACTGCAAGAAGATCTATTTAAATTACCTAATATTTCCTGCCATCGACAAAGTGGTAGTAATATTGCATTAATATTATTTACACTATTCACATTGTTTGGAATGTTGTCCTCATCCTTGTTACCATATTCACGACGTTTCGGCCGTTGTACGCTCCGGCCTTCTTCAGGTGATTGGAATTTTGAACTATACCCTTTATTTCGTCCACCTGAGTAGATTGTTCTAGTTCCACAATGGCCTAGCGGATAAAAGCGTTGTTTGAATCCAGTGACTTGACCCGAAGAGTTGTGAGTTCAATACGTGGCTACTGCTGAGGTGAAAAATAACTTGAAAGTTGAGTTAAAGTGTGATAACTGATACTGAGATATCCGGAAGAGGCATGGCACGTGGAACTCGAAAAATCTACCCCGGTGAACGAAATAAAGAGTTCAGTTCGAAATTCCAATCATCTGAAGACTAAACGTCGTGAATATGGCAACAAAGATGAAGAAAACAGTCTGAACAATGTAAATAATTCAAATTATTACAATATCTCAGTATCTGTCTATATTGAACTCACAACTTGATCCACTGTGCTATTAAGGACACATGGCACAGTGGATAAAGGCGTTGGTTAGATCCAGTGACAGGACCCAAAGAGTTGTGAGTTCAAGACCTGGTTAAGGCAGGGGAGAACTTGGAGAGGTGAATTAACAAGGGATAACTTATAACTGAAATCCATTAGACATGGCACGTGGAACTAGAACAGTCTAACCTAGTGGACAAAATAATGGGTTCAGTTCGAAATTCCAATCGCCTGAAGAAGGCCGAAGCGTATAACGACCAAAACGTCGTGAATATGGCAACAAAGATGAGGACAACAGGCCGAACAATGTAAATAATTTAAATAATTACAATATCTTATCTCTGAAATATAGATGGGAATTAATATTATAATATCTTGTAGAATAGGCGACAGCAAAAGACATCAATATCTTCCGAATTTGCTTTAGTCCAGAAGAAAAGCGCCTAAATTTGTAACGACATAGCAGTTTTCTAAAGAAAATATATATATCACCAATATATAAGGTAACCTAGAATTGACCACTGATACGCAAATGAATACAACACGTACCGGAAAGCGGTGTGGTTGTGGGGGGCATTGTTCTTGGTAGCACGTAGCATTGCGCACACACATCAGTCACAGCTCGAGCGGCGACGAGAGGTATTATGGTGGTGTCGAAAGCAGCTCGTTCGGGGTTGTCTGCTTTATGACTTTAAGCTGGGCTTGTCCACAGCCGCATCAGGTCACCGAATACGTCAAGTCTTTGGGCATAATGCTGTGTGTGAACGCACCACCAGGCCTTGTTTCTAGAAGTTCCGGTCGGGAGATTTATCCCTTTTTGATGAAACCTCTGCTGAGTTTGCTAATCGCTACCAGGTTTTTATGAAACCCTCAGGCTTCACCTGCACTGCACGGGGAAGAAGGCAGACAAGTTGAGCAAGTGGGTACACGATACACTGTCGAACGCCAACAAACAACAAATGACAGCCTGTTTCTCGTTGATTTCTCGTCACTCCAATGTACCCATTCCTAATCGAGTGCTCACCAGATGTGGGTCCTGTATGGCATTCCCACGCGTACTTGTACAATTCCTTTTATGTGTCGTAAATATATCAGATGAGAAACTTCATCATCGTCTTAATGTTCATTTGTAATGAATCAATTCCTTTCAGATATCGTAAATAAATCAAGTGAGAAGACGCATCACAGTCTTACTCTCCATTGTACATTTTCAGTTCCTTTCAGGTGTCATAAATACTTCAGGTAAGAAGACTCATCATTGTCTCACTCTCCATTGTGTTTGTTCAAATCCTTTCATGTGTCGTAAATAAATCAGGTGATCTTATTCTTCAGTTTTTTTCAGGTGTCGTAATAGATCAGGTCAGAAGTCGCGTCCTTATCTTACTATCCATTGTACTTGTTCAACTCATTTCAGGTGTCATAAACACATCAGATGAGAAGACTCGTCATTGTCTTACTCTCCATTGTACTCGATCAATTCCTTTCAGGTACCGTAAATAAATCAGGTGAGAAGGCACATCACAGTCTTACTCTCCATTGTATATTTTCAGTTCCTTTCAGGTGTTGTAATAGATCAGGTGAAAAGTCGCATCATAGGCTTACTCTGCATTGTACTCGATCAATTCCTTTCAGGTGTCGTAAATAAACCAGGTGAAAAAGACGCATCATTGTCTTACTCGCCATTGTACTGGATCAATTCCTTTCAGGTGTAAATCTTCAATAGGCACTGCGACCAGAAATAATCACCTTTGTAATATTTTTTTCATAAATTGACACCTACGGAAATCAAAACAAATATGCTAATATGTGATTTCTCTAATGTAAAAACGTTGAACCACTGGTTCCAGTACGTTGACGGAAGTTAAGCAACGTCGAACCTAGTCTGGATGGGTTGTCGTTTGGGAATACCAGGTGCGGGAAGCTTGGATGTGCGGGTGGTGTAATTAATAACGGCTCGGCATTTCAAGTTGGTGAGCCGAATTCCAGTTACAGTCGGGCTCGTTAGATTCACTTACGCGCAAATAAACAGGGGAAAGATATGAATCCACATTTTCTCTCCCCAGCAATGGGTTAATTAGTAAAGTAATTTATATAAAAAAAAACTCGTACAATCTATAAATATTTTCTGTCTTTAAATAACCTTCAATGGGTTGATAAGCCATAGAAAAAAGATCAATGAAATCAATTAAAATGTAAAATGGTTGAACCACCGGTTCTCGTATGAACACTGATGTTAAGGAACGTCAAACCTGGATAGTACCGAGATGGGTGACTGCTTCGAAATAGCAGGTGCTGTAAGCTTGGATATGCATGTGATGTAACGGTAGGAATATAAAACCGCAAAGCTGAGTTCCAATTCCTGTCGGGTTCATTATATTCGCTTACGCGCATATAACCTTGGAAAAGTATTATCTTCAAATAAATAATTCTTCGAATCTAAAAATATTTTCCGGCATAAATAAACTGCAAATGGTTGTTAGCTCGGATATTCATAAGTCTATCACGCCAACCATCATGTCCTGTGTCAAGGTCGGAAGGTTATTAGAGTGGCATTACGTGTCATAACATAGCTGGTCGATCTAAATTGCTGCCGAGCGACTGACCCGTATTACTCCATGGCTACGTATTCAGAGCAGTAGATCTCTCGTGTGTTCTTGTTTTGCTCGACAGCAGTGTCCTGCAAAGCGCATTCCGCGTTCACCTAAGATTGTAAAAATATCCGGGATGGGTCCATAGAGATGTGATTTAGTTGGATATTGTCTCCAAGAGATGCTATGTATAGCTCTCAGCATCCGAGTGTAGTTTACATCAAACTTGGACTAGCGTTTTTGTTAATGTCCAATCAGTGGAAAAGGATGATAAGACGTAAAAATCAATCAGTTAAAATTGTAACAAATATTAAATCGTAATTTGTAATCTAGGGTACTTAATCGACATAACATATTAAAAATACACTTTTATACCAGTTTTCAAATACATAGTAAACTAGACCCTGAAAATTTAATAAAAAAAATTGATATTTGTAATCTTCAGTGTTAATCCATAGTAATATGAAAGAAAAAAATGATTGATTATTTCTAGTTGCAGTTCCTATTGTATTAGGTTGGTGCATAATTATCAGGCGTTTTTAAACAATATTTATTATTAAAAAAGAAACATAACAATTAAACAATAGCATTTTTAAATTATTATTCCGGACCGTATGATTATCGACACGTATTTTTATAACTTCAAAATAAAATAATATTTTTATTTTTTAAAAAAGTAAACAAAACAGCAATTTTTATTAACAAATAACTCACCTACAAAAACGCCTGATAATTATGCACCAACCCAACTCTTTTTCTGTCTGTGTCCCGCGCCTACAAGTTTTTTTTCTCTCAGTTTCTGCCAGGCTTTATGCTCATATATAGAATAAAAGATATTTGAAGGTAACTACATACAAAATAATATTTTCTATTATATAACAAAGCATGTATGCTATTTTACGAACAAACATAGCACAACGCATGCGCAAAGATAGACCTATGCTCAACAAACCACGCCACGTGTTGCCGTCAATATTATATTCTTTTCAACACATGTGCGCGCGTTTGTTTCTCCTCTCGAAGGCCTATTTGTAACATAATATCCAGCGTTAGGAGAAGCGTAAAGCTTCTAACTTTGTAAGTAAATACGTAGGTGTATAAAGCTTGCAAAATGTACGTTACTAGGCAGATCAGTTGTTAGGTAGATAGGTAGGTAGCCGAGATTGTCGATCCCGACTTTTGATAAATGAGGAACAGTGTGTCGAGAGATCGCAAATGGACAAAAAAAAAAATCCCCTTTGAATGTATATGCGGGTGTGAACATGAGATCATAAAAATATTCACACATATACGAGGCGTGGATTAAGTTAGAGGCGAAGATATGAAAAAGATGTTTTATAGACATTTTACCAGTTTCTACTGGACATAAAGTGGGGGATCTGTTTACTATTGTTATTAAGTAATAAACTGATCCCCATAGAATTACTCCACTATCTCAGATTTTATTATGCATGTCAAAGTTTTTACAATAACAACTGTTACTAGTTTCTACTGGACATAAAGTGGGGGATAGGTTTGCAATTGTTCTTTAGTAATAAACTAATCCCCTTAGAAGTACTCCACTATGTCAGACTTTATTATGCATGTCAAAGTTTTTTTTATAATAAAACAGTTATCAGTTTCTATTGGATATAAAGTGGGGGATCGATTTGCAATTGTTCTTAAGTAATAAACTGATCCTCATACAATTAATCCACTATGTCAGATTTTATTATGCATGTCAAAGTTTTCACAATAAAAACTTGTTACCAGTTTCTACTGGACATAAAGTGGGGGGATCGATTTGCAATTCTTCTTATGTAATAAACTGGTCCCCTTAGAGTTACTCCACTATATCAGAATTTATCATGTAAATATTTTTTTTCCAATAAGAACTGATGCATATTTCTAATGGACATAAAATGGGGGATTTGTTTGCTGTCGTTATTAAATAAATCATAGCTCCCCACAACTTCTTTTTTTGTTTTTTTTGTTATTTCTCCTAAACTCTTTTCTGCCATCTATTTATTCAAACTCACTGTTATGTGTTGTTTTCCTCTGTCCCACTTGCCTTCAATCTGTCCTGTGAGTATCATATTTTCTAAGCCCTCTTTCGTCATTATGTGTCCTAGAAATTTCAATTGTCTCTTTCTTATGTTAAGTATAAGTTTCATTTTTGATTCCATATCTCCAAGACCTCCATTTTGTATTTAAATTAAAGAAGACATTAGTTCCATTTAATTCTCAAGCGAATTTTGGCAAAATTCGCTTGAGCATGAAATGGAACTAATGGTTTTAATTTAATTACAAAATTATATTCGAATCTTTTAGCTTCCTTTTTTGAAACATAGTTAGAACTGTGTAGCGAAAAAACATATTTTAAATCAGTTAATTTATAATATTAATGCTATATAAATTTACATTGAGCACTGTTTTGTAAAAATAAAAATAAAAAATATCAATAAGAACACCGGATTATATAGCTTAGTGTTCTTTTTTCCTATATATATATATATATATATATATATATATATATATATATATATATATATATAATATTAGATAAATTGTATTGTATTGTAAATTTAGATAAATTGTATTTTTAAATAAAATCGTTTATTACCGCCATTGTTAACCGCCTAACGAGACGACATCTTTAGTCGTCGAAAGAAATATGCTTTTTTTGTCGCGGTAACTTGCATGTTCCAATGTAACAGTTTATAATTTATAAGGTAAGGTAAGGTTGGGTGGGGATATGGAAACATAGTAATTTCTGTGTCACAATGGATATTATGCTCTACTGTGTATCGAGCACTGTTTATAAAAATAAAACTGTGGATTATAAATCTGACTGTTCTTTCCTATTACTTGATATATATATATATATATATATATATATATATATATATATATATATATATATATATATATATATATGGAGTAATGGATAGCAACTCGGATTTAGGAATAGGAGAGCCAATTTCAAATTCCAGTCGAATCCATTACATTCACTTACGTGCTAATACCCTTGGAAAAGGTATGAATCCTCTTCTCCCTCCAGCTATGAACAGACTGGGTTCTATAGCCTTGGATGGAAACTGGTCTAGGAGAAGAACAACTCTGAATTCGAAACCTGCGGAGGATCGTTTGGGGACCTTGTGGCACATAGTTCACCAGGTCTCTGTATTCAGCCCTTCAAAAAATGGGGTTCGTTCTGCACAAAGCCTTCACCACTATAACCAAATCATATGTGCTACTGTCTCGGCTGTCGGTTCCTAGGTACTAAGCTGCTTGATCCTCATTATTTATTCAAAAATTATAACATAAATATGTTATAAAATCACTACAAAAATAGCAGTTTTCTTTCCTTTGGTGTCTTATCAAGTGATGATCATCACTTGAAAAAACACCAGAAGTGTTGAAACAAAATGGCTATTTTTGTAATGATTTTATAACATATTTATGTTATAATTTTCGAATAAATAATTATATC
>CAHIKZ030000497.1:1355000-1492500 GCA_903632075.3 Acanthosepion pharaonis
ATGTCGATTGACATTACATTTGAATAGTTGGAGATTATGGCTTTCAGGGAAACAGTAATTGGGGAGGGTGTTCCACTGGCGAGAGGTGCGAGGTATGAAGCTATTGGAGTAGAAGAGACGGCTACATTTGAAGGTTTCTACGGTGTAAGGGTGGGAGCGGGATGCCAGCCTCGTAGGGCGCTTGAATTCATGGAGTCTGGGAACCAGAGAGAGCAGCTCATCAGAGCAGTTACCATGGAAGTATTTGTAGAAAAGACAGAGAGAGGCGACGGCGCGTCTGTGAGAGAGTGACTGCAGACAAGACGCTAGATCAGGGCCAATTAGATTACATATCCGTCTCTGGATCTTGTCAAGAACTCCGAGGTAAGCAGAAGGTGCTCCAGCCATATATGGCAGCAATACTCCATGCCAGGGCGAATGGTTGTTTTGTATATTTGAAGTATCGATTCAGGGGAGAAAAATTTCCTGGCGCGGCACAGAAAGCCAACTTTCCTCGCGGTGGAAGAAGCAATTGACTCAATGTATTTGTTCCATCTCAGGTCAGCAGTCAACGTGAGACCGAGCAGACGCAGGGAGTTGCTCTCAAGAAGTTGACTATCAGACATTTTAATGGGGGGGGGGGGGGCAGGGAGGATCTCTATGGTGGTTAATTGAGAGTAATTTAGTTTTTGTGGCGTTAAATTTGACCAGCCAATTCTTGCCCCAGTTAACAACCGATTGGAGGTCCATTTCAAGACGCACGGCAAGGTTAGTTTTGTCGCCGGCACTAGATTTGTTTTCGAGGCAGGAGTAAATTGTAGTGTCGTCTGCATAGATGCCAACTTGGGAATCTATAGCTTCAGGAAGGTCATTGATGAAAATAAGGAAAAGAGTGGGGCCAAGGATGGAGCCTTTGGGGCACACCTGCGTTCGTGGGATAGGAACTGGAGGAGAATCCGTTGAGAACGACCTTTAATTCTCGGTTAGACAGGAATGATTGTATTAGATCAAACAGTTGACCAGTAACACCATACACCTGGAGCTTACGAAGAAGGCCGGCGTGCCAAACCCTATCGAATGCTTTGGAGATGTCGAGGGCCACAGCACGAGCCTCACCGTTATATATATTTCAAACGAGTGGCCAGATATTATATATATATATATATATATATATATATATATATATATATATATATATATGTGTGTGTGTGTGTGTGTGTGTGTGTGTGTGTGTGTGTGTGTGCGTTTAATAACTATAATGCCTCAAATTATTGATCGAAATACATTTCGTTTACATTTTTCATAATAAATACTAAAGAAAGAAAGAAAGAAAAATAAAAAGAAAGTAAGTAAAAAAGACTGAAATGAAATTGAAGTGGCTAGTCGGGCTACGTAGATCTGAGCTTTAATTTTATAAATAATATTTTAAAAATCTCTAAACTAGCTGAGTTTCTTTTTGCCAGGTTTCCAGATACCCTTTGTCATAAGAATCAATGAAAAACCCTGTGAGTTATTCAGTTAGAAAGAGGACCGGTTAAAATCGTTTTGTATTTGAGCAATGCTGAGAACGATAAACTAATTTAGGCGTTCGGGAATGGTACCAATATTCATACTCTGGCTTCAATCTTCAAATTCCATTCAAGAATCATCAAGAGAACGGTGAAAATTTTTAAAAAGAGGGGACAGTAAAGAGGAAAACTGGAGAAGGAGGTCACAACAGGAAGAGGGAGCATCATTTCAAACTAAAAAATCTAAATAAAGACATCAATTAGACAAGATCCAACTGAAACCATAAGTCGTTTGTCACGTAAGAAAGGAGTTTCAGCTATGATAGTCCAAAGAAAAAAGTCTTGAAATTAAATCGTATGTAAAACCTGTGAGGCACCTTGTTAAACCAGGACAGGAAGTTAGAAAGTTAGAGAGGGCGAAGATCATCTTGATTAATTTGGAAAATGATCCTGGAGTAATATATATATATATATATATATATATATATATGTATGTATGTATATATGAACTTTATTTCAATCCTTCATGAGATTCCAATCCTTATCTATGATTAATTAATGATGAAGATGTCATTTTCGTTTATGATCGATTTCTTCACAATTCTTCTGTTAAGCTTAGAGAGAAATTCTTATTGCCCAACATAGAGTCCAGCATTGTTATAAAAACATCGGAGAATTCCAGTAAGATATCTTTAATCACTTCTAAGATACACAATTCTTCTGTTAAGCTTGGAAAATAATTATACGTTCTTATTGCTCAGAGTAGCGTCCAATAGTGTTATAGAGAAAAACCCGGAGAATACGAGTAAGATATCTTTAATTATTTCTAAGATCCAACGGTTTAAAACTTAATCTAACAAATGGACACTTTTGCTGTTACACTGTATATCTATTTCTTTTGTAAATAATCTGTTTTTTGGGGTTTTTTTTATTTTCATTAGATTACTTGCCAAAACACATATATCTAAACTTAATGACTTATAACTGCTCAGTTTCGTATTGTTTCGAATCTTTTAAAGAGTGAAATTCTTCATGTACATTTTGTAATTTGTTAAGTCTCTAATTTGAAAGAAAATTGGAAATTTTGTTACTCGATCGGCCTGTATGCAAACAAACAAATAAATACTTTCTTTTAGAAAGAAAAAGTATATATTTGCTTGACGTCAATCCTTAATTTGAATTTTGACGTCAATCCTTAATTTGAATTTTTGTTAACTAGATGCTTCTCTATAGCTAAGTTGTATAGCACATCAGATCAAATGAGGTTTCCGTATATGACACAGGATCGATTCCTGTCGGAGAAAGCATATTTTCTACGGAATTTCTCGGACATTCAATCGGTAAATGTAATTAATTCTGTTTAATTAAAAGTAAACAGATCATTTACTTAAATAAATTGTATCTATTAAAATAAAATATGAACAGAAAAAATATATTCCTTTTGTAAATAATCTGTAACTCTTATCGTCTTTTATTTCAACTAAATGATTACTTAGTACTTGAGACATATATATATATATATATATATATATATATATATATATATACATGTATGTATATAATTTTTAATAGTATGTTATTTTATTGTCTTTTATTACAGTTACTTTCTATCTGAATATAATGACATCTAACTAGGCAATTTTGTATTGTGCTGACTCTTTTAAAGCGGGAAATCCTTCGTGCGTATTTTGTTAATTATCTAACTTGAAGGAAATTTTGAAATTTTGTTCATATATATATATATATATGTGTGTGTGTGTGTGTGTGTGTGTGTGTGTGCGCGCGTGTGTGTGTGTGCGTGTGTGTGTGTGTGTGCGTGTGTGCATGTAATAGTGTTAATGTAGTAAGTAAATATATTTTCATGTAGTAGTGATAATGTAGTAAGTATGCGCGCATGCGTGTTCGGTAGATTGCAACAGCCTCCAGATACTCGTAAATATACACGCATAGTTGTATTTGTCAATGTCGGGAATATTCTGTATGTAGAAAAGAGAGAAAAATGATCAGAACTACATTTCTTTTACGTTTGGCAAGCAATTTGATTCATGTTTTTTTTCTGTTTAGAATCTCAGTTTCCTACGCCATACATCATCTTCTACACACGCTTACACATTATATATATATATATATATATATATATATATATATATAGAGAGAGAGAGAGAGAGAGAGAGAGAGAGACAGAGAGACATAGAGAGAGACAGACAGACAGAGAGATAGATAGGCATGGATGAAAAGAGACAAGCGGAAAAAAATGTCTTCGCTGACGCGTTTCGTCCTAAGAAAGGACATTATCAAAGCAGTGCCGGATTGCATGTGTTTATAGCGATTTTCCAAGCTTAGCTTAGATGTGGCACAAGGCCGAAAGTATGGAGCACCCAGTGAGGATCGAACTCATTATTCTGTCGTAATTGTTTAGCGAGACAAGCTTGCTAACCATTACACCATCTCGTGGTTCCCGTTACACACGTTTATATACAAAAACGAGGATGCCATTGCTTCGTCAAGCTTCCAAATTTGAGAACATTGATGAATATTCATCAGATGGTTGAAAGGTCAGTCAAAACTTGTGGAGGACACAAATTGCCATAATTCAAAGTAAGCCAAAAGTAAGGGAATAATACATATATATATATATATATATTGTCAATTTATTTTAAGTAATTTCCTTTCATATTGTCTGATAAGCTTAATAACATTATCATTGAAAGACGAAAGGAACTCATATATTGACATATGTTTTAATCCTATCTAAGCTTTCAGCTTACATAAGCCATTATCAAAGATGTCAATTACATTACAATATATTAAACAATACACGGACAAAACAATAAAATTTCAAAGCAACGACAAACTCGTGTATACGAGACTTCGAAAGCGATAATCGCATCGCATCTCGTGACGTCACACATGACCACGTGAGAGTGAAAACGAGAAGTATTAAGTATGGGAAGCCGTTGGTATAAACCGATGGCTTCTGTTATTAATTATAGGCATTATCAATTATAGGCATTTAAGAATATTTGTGGAGATTTCATAGTTTATTTTATTCAGGTTAGGTTTCAATTGTCGCCTCAATTACATGTTCTTAGTTCTTTCTTTTTTATATCTTATTTTTCCTTGGGTATTGGTTTGTTCATTTACAAGCCAAAACACCTAAGGTTTTTCCAGACGAGTATAATTACATTATATATATATATATATATATATATATATATATATATATATATATGAATATTGTTTAAATTGTGACTAGATTGTAATGGTATGAGATGGATGTATGTGTTGTACATATTCAAAAACATGAGGTGATGGCTTTAACCATTTGGGGTAAAAAGCCAGGACGTAGATTTATATATTGAGAAGAGTCGATAGCGGCAAATTACTTTATCTTTTGATGAGTCTAGCATTTTATCGATTAATATTGTGGTCGAATTTATATCTGTGTCTGACAAGTGCATTTGATAATTTCATTTCTGTATTGATTTCATATAGACGAGCGTAGCCCAGAATGGTACAATGCCTGACACAGTATGATCGTACTCAGCTAGCTTCCCGTTACCAAATGCTGCAGTCCGTGGTACAAGTACAGGGATGGTGGCGTAGTATTCGTGAACCTTGTGATTCATTAGAAGCCAAAACCATCAGAAATTGACATTGCAAGGTGATGAGCCTATAGTTGATACGTACAGAAGAGGTCGTCTTTCAACAACCAGATTGGGAGAAAAAGTGCAAAAAGTAGAATTTTTTTTACATTGTACTGTACTTCTAATGGATATAACGGCTTGGATTGAGGAATCGGAGAGCCGAGTTCGAATTCCAGTCGAATCCATTACATTCACTTATACGCTAATACCCTTGGGAAAAATATGAATCCGCATCCTCTTCCCCCAGCTATGGGTAAATAGCAGGACAGACCGGGTTCTATAGCCTTAGATGGAAACTGGTCTACCGTAGAAATAAGTGGCAACCTACTGCGGGAAAAAAAACCCTGCCTCATCATTCATGTATCGAAAGATACATGATCACCTAAACGTGTATCACGCATGGCACTTAACTTACTGTCTGTAATTCTACTGTCATACTGTTCAAAATAAAAACACAATCGACTAATAATTAATACAGTTATTAACAATTTTAAACGGGGAGTTTCTTTCCCCCCCCCTCCGTATATGAATGATCGTCAGAGTCAGTCTTTTCCCTCGAACTTGATCCAATGATATTCGGGCGCCTTCAAAATCCTTGCCGTATAATGAAAAATGGATAAATACTGAAGGAATTCAGGTATTGCAGGTATTGATACAATTACAAACTCTAGTGAGCAATAAATACACTGCCCAGCAACCATCCAATGAAAGAAAGAAAAAAAAGCTGCACCTTCAGTTGTCCTAAAATGGATGGAATAATGCAAACTGTCATATTTGCCAAAAAAACATGTCTGTCAAAGCCATTTAAAAGTATTCTGTGCAAATTGCATGTATGAATTGAATTTTAAAAAAATGTCATTTGCATTAAGTTTATAATTTCAAATTAAAAGCAATGATGTATTGTAATTTTTCTGTTTCAGTGAATAAATTTTGATTACAATTATTATTTCTTAGTCCATCTATAAGAATATATACCTATTATCATCAAAACACGCAAAAAATTTGAATAGTTAAAAAAAAAAAAGAAATGGGTCCAATGGTGGTATTTAATGGAAGTCAGATTTCTTGACAGACAGAGTGTTAATGGATATGCTTCAGTAGATGTCAAAAAGCATCGGATATTGTGGTACAAAAGTAGTTGTACTCCAACATCCAGACTGGAAGAAAATGTGTAAATTTTAACAAAGTACTGTACTTTTACCATTATACTGATCAAAATAAAACATGTTTTATGAAAATCGACCAATAATTAATGAAGTTATTAACAGTTTTAAATAAGAAGTTTCTTTCCATCGACCCTGTATTAATGCATACCGTAAATTGCAATGTGCATGTCGACCTCAAGATTTTTAGCTATACATACAGAATAGGTCAAACCGCAAACATGCGATAGGTCTACAAGTGGCCCCCAAAAGATTTTTTAGGCTTTGAAAAGTCGATCCAAAAAGATTTTAGGCTTGAAAGCTCGTCTTGCTGTTTATACGTTATTTTTATAGTTACAAATATTTAAGTAAATATATGCTCTGTTTATAATAAACAGTATTAACTATATTTACTGGGCTGGATGCCCGAAGAATTTAATAGAAAATATGTGTCTTTCGACAAAAATAACGTATAAACAGAAAATATGTTAAAATAATTGTCGGGCTTAGTCAATTTCATTATATGTTTGTGTGGGTGTGTGAGTTCAATTCTCACTGAGTGCCCAATACTTTGTGCCACATCTAAGCTACACTTGGAATATCAATATATATATATATATATATATATGAAGAAATATATTCTTAAGGTGTGTTATATTTATCGGATAAAGTGCTCAATATCAGAGATAGAGCGTGTGTAAATATAAAAGTGGATTGAAGTCAACACTTAGAGGCTAAGTGTTGACTTCAATGATCACTTTATATATATATATATATATATATATATATATATATATATATATATATATATATAAATCAAACTATATTTATTTAACGATTAAGTTGGGACTACATAATATGCATTTGAGCCAATTTATCAATCACATTTGTGAAAAGATATTCGTACATAAAAAAATATCATTAAATATAACACACACACACACACACACACACACATATATATATATATATATATATATATATATATATGTATGTATATGTATATATATATATATATATATATATGTATAATTTATTCGAAAATTATAGCGTATGTTATAAAATCACGATAAAAATAGCCATTTTGTTTCAACACTTTTGGAGTCTTATCAAATTATGGTGTTGAAGACACAACATGTATTGAGACAAAATGGCTATTTTTATCGTGATTTTATAATATATAAATATTAAGAATAGTTTTTTTTGGTTATTGGAATTTATTCCGTATACACCAATCCTATATATATATATATATATATATATATATATATATATGTGTGTGTGTGTGTGTGTGTGTGTGTGTGTGTGTGTGTGTGTGTGTGTGTACGAGTTAAAATTGACTAAAATATACGGAAACAAACGGTTTACAGGGTGTAACCGCTATTTTAATGTGTATTTTTTGCATCGAAGGCTTTGATGGAAATTCATTAAACTAAGTTTAACAATACATCGAAGGAGATGATGAAAACTAAGTTTAACAGTAAATTTTCGTTTTATATCCACTGACACTTTCACACACACACACACACACACACACACACACACACACACATATATATATATATATATATATATATATATATATATATATATATATATATATATATTTGAATACATAAAATGAAACTCTATTACCCTATTCAGATGGCCATTTCACCCCGGCATATTCTCCCTGAGGTTTGTCATGTTTGTTTTTTTTTTTTTTAACAATTTTTTCAACAAACGTTTTTGCATTGACAAGCCCCAGGGAGAATATCCCGGGGTGAAATGGCCATCTTAATGGGGTAATAAAGTTTCATTTTTATGTAATTCATTTATATGAACTATAATAAATCTATTAAGCTCTCTTTTGTGGATCTGCTTCAATATTTTATATTATTAGGATCTCCTTGATTTACTTACCCACATATTTTACCTATATAAATATATATATACATATATATATGCGTGTGTGTGTAAGGAATGCATATATAAAATACATGTGTATATTATATATGTGCACTTGTGCGTTTAAATGTATACTTATCGATAGTCTTTATGAATAAATATGTCCATATATAGAAAACATGCACAGGTGTCCACTTAGTCCAATTAATTCGTATAGATAAAAGGCAATATATTATGCGTTCATATAAGTATTGAGGTATATATATGAGAAAGATAATGCAAACGATTTGCTGTCATTAAAACATGAGAGATATAAAAATAACACCTTGTTCTCAAGAGACATATGCGAACTAAAAATGAAAAGGAAAACACCTTTACACGAATGGGATAGAATAAAAAAGTTGCAGAAAACCCGATGAAGGAATTGCAATCTATGTAATAAGTAGACACTGAAAATCATTGGATTCAAGAACGTGAATGGATTTATAAGCAAAAAGAATTAAATTATTTGGAACAGTCACCACGATGATGCATTCCTTTTAAAAAATCTGAGAAAGAATTCAAGAATATCACACTGAAATGCATGAAATAATATGTTAACAAGTAAATAACGAAAAATATTATATAAACCCTTATGCAAATTAATTGAAACACCCGCTTTAGTTTCCATTCTTTCAACATACGGTCAGTTTTAGACACACTTGAGTGACAGGGTGGAATCGATTTATATTTTTCTCCGATTGGGTGATTTGCAGTTGTGTGCAGTAATACTATTTTCGTGGGGTATGATGAAATTTGTTTGCCCTTGAAAAATATTGCCTCATTCGTGATTGCACGCGGAGACATTATTGTCTCGACTGTCGATTAGTTGTCCTACGGCCATTGTCTGCGATGGATGTTACTCCAAGGAAGCGTACGAAAATTGTAAAGCTGCACGAACACACTGGCAAGCCTTACCAGTGGGCAAATCAAAGTACTATAGACTGGCCCTTTAATTCAATATAATTTTTTCGCATCATGTGGGCGGTAAAACGTTAACCCGAGATAGCGCAAAGGGTTACTCTCCTGGAGGTTAGAATCAGCCATGCTGGTAAAAGTCAAAAAATCGTCCTCTCAGACGATTAAAAGTTTCGTTTTGAAGACGTTAAAATTGACAGGTTATTAGTTGCCCCAGTTAACAACAGATTACACATCGAGATCAATACATACATAGCTTCCAAAATAATAAATCCTGGTACGAGTTTTAATTCTCTCGGTATCGCCTGGCCGTTTAGGTTGGATAAATCCGGTGAGAAGTCGTATACATGTCTTACACTCCTTTCTATTTTTGTATATTTATTTAATTTTCTATCCGTTTTGCAGACTGTTTGCTGCCTATGTAGATTCTGGATTGTTCTGTCCTTTCCAAGTAGGCCAAGGTTACATAGCACAGCGTAAAGCCTTCTTAAAAATAAAAAAAATTCTGATTTAAGTTTCGAGATCAAGAATTATCAATATTAGCAGTACCTGTGAAAATGTCACGGTTTTCCAATTTTAATTTTCGGATGAATCATAATTCTTAATTTAATGATTGAATAAGCGTTTTGTGAGTTCCACGAATCTAAAATATCCGTGGAAATTCCCGAATTTCATAGTTAACTATTTGAGCTTAATAAGTTTTAAAAAAATATCCAAAAAACAATTATAAGGATAAATGCAGGTCATTATTTAAAGAGGTAAGACGGTATAAATGAAAAAGATTACAGATTGACAAGGTTTCTATTTCACTGAAGCAGACATTAAACGCATGAGAGCGTTATCACCCATTTGTCTTTCGTTTTCTTTTTTTCGTTTTTTTCTGATTATTACGTATACTTTTTTTTCAACTCAAACCGAACAGATTCTCTAATATAAATTTTCTTCCGTCCTTCCTCACAAACGAAACAGAACGGTCTGTTATTTTAGTGTTAAGGAATAGTATTTTTGCTCAGTCTTTGGAAGGCATCTTCCGCCCTCTGTTAAAACACTTGCCCGATATTTAGATGTTTCCATTTGTTTGTCTTCAATATCTTCAATTTGCAATTTGCATGTTTTCTGTTCCTTTGGCTAACAACCATGCATTCTGTCCTCTTTCAATAGTGCTTTCGTCTTTTCTTCTCACTTTTAAAAGAAGACGGAAAGTGCGACACTTATATCCGAAGATAGATTGAGATAGCGAAAGATGCCTTCCAACAGCTAAACAAAGAAACAGGAAAATTTCGTTAGAAAAAAAAAAGAGTACTGAGCTGTTATGTAATATCAATTCTCCTATATGACAGTGAATGCTGGACAATCTTCTCGCAGACTGAAGAGAATTAGGGCAATAGAAACAAAGAAAAGAGTACTGAACTGTTATGTAATATCAGTACTCTTATATGGTAGTGAATGCTGGACAATCTCCTCGCAGATAAAGAGACTTGAAGCAATAGCAACGAAGAAAAGTGTACTGTTTTGAACATCGATCGCTATGCTCAAGATTCAAAAGCTGAGGGAAAGTTATAATTTATATCCCTCCATAATTCCAGGGTTTACCCCTATGTGTGTTTGGGAGAAAGCCCTCAGAAGGTGCTGCTACTCATGTCTTCGTTGCATACACAAGCATCCATCTCTTCCATTAAGGCAAAACTTGCTTTCATGGCATAACACTTCAGAATCCAATTCTCTGCCCCAGGTGACACGAATGATGGGTGTATGGCTGTGCTGTGGCGGAAGTGAAAAAGGCTTGATAAAATACACGCGTTTCCGTTGTTCACAATTTCAGACATTCACAGCTAGAACACGCCATATTAGGTACACAAAATTGAATCACACTAGCATCCTCCGTATTTCAGTAGTAAGGAGATTGTTTCACCCAGAGAGTTGTTTTTTCTCCAAGCACTGCTACTTTGGGGAAAAAATCTTCACTTGTATTGTGTGATGTTTTTATTTTAAAAAAAGTCCAGCTTCAAGTAATCGATTCTCATTGGTCTGTGTTATCAACTCTGGGACAATATTTGCACAGATATGTTCGTGGAACGGTGTGTAGCTATCAATCCTGTTCTCACAATGCGTTGATCTCGACGTATTACATTTTCTATTTAACTTATTTAGACTTTCTAGAGGAATTTTCAGTGGTGAAAAATGGATCCTACACCCCACACAAAAAAGGAGGTATTGCGCATGATTTTCTGTTAAATATAAAGAAACTTACATAGAAAACTGATATTTGTTGACCGGTGGGGCCAAAAGCGTGTAGGGATTAATTTAATGCATAAAAATAACAACTTAAGCACGTTTTAAATATCTTCCCGAGAACAGTTTTTTTTAAATTTTGCAGATGAATTTTTTTATATGAATTTGGCTGAAATGTGTGTTTTACGGCCTTAAATGCACTGGATGTTACAGATTACCATATTAGACTTTTTTTTTCTCAAGTAACCCATAGCAACACTGAATATATGGAGAAAGCAATGACATTAGCATTTTCTAAAAAATCAGTTAAAAGTAAAATAAAAATCATCCTGGATAATGGCTAAAATATAGCTGAAAGTGCTTGGATATATAAAATATTTGGACAATTTTAAATATTTCATGTCCTGAAAGGAGAAAATTATAAGATCACATGAAAAATATATAAAAAAAACAGCTCCTTTTCAGTAGTTTTTAACGAATTTTGCATATACATACATTCATATATATGAATGTATGTATATGCAAATTCGTTAAAAATGACTGAAAAGAATTTCACAATAACCAATTACAAAGAGATCTTAATGCTAACCAATTGAAAAAAGAAACATCTTCCTGTAACTGCAGAGCAGGGTCTGATTGTTCAGTAGGAGGAATCTGCATGAAAGAAAACGTGATATACGAAGCTACAATTTCCCCCAAGGAAAATGTAAAGCAAATATATATATATATAGGAATATCTGCGGGAAATTGGAAACAGCGTTTTTACAACTATCGCCAGTCCTTCACAAATGTGAAGACACCAAACAGCACTACCGAAACACTATTGGGATTTATTGGAAAACGGCTTCAACCCACAAGTGTAATGGAGAATCATCTCTAGGGCTCAAACTCCAATAAATTTCAGAGATCTATGTGACCTGTGTATTAAAGAGAAGATCCTAATGATAAAGCATAAAGATCCTGATAAATTACTAAACCAACATAATGAGATGATCTTTAAATGCAGACATAGAAATCATCTCAATTTAACTCACTACATAAAAAATAAACTTTATGCAATGGTAAATATTGGCTTATATTTAGATATGAGGATGATTGTATGCACACATGTGTGCGGGTACACAATTGTATGTATATAAATGTGTATATGGACTTGCATATGAATATGTGAATTTGTGTGTATATGTATATGCATGTGTATATGTGTATGTATGCATATATATATGTGTGGGCGCGTGTGTAAATATGTATATGCCTATTCGTAAATTTAGATAGGTATATATGTATATATATCGATTCATGTACGTGGGTTGCATATATATATGTGTGTGTGGGGGGTGTATTTACGAATTTATATATATGTATCAATATATGTGTAGGATATAGTTGTATGCATATATATGTATACATGGGTGTATGTTTATATATAGACAGTTATAATGGAAGGTCAGACAATTTTTTATTACCTTTTAATCTTACTTTCTTTTTAAATAATTTCTAATTAGACTTGAAAGATTGGAAATTTTACTCATCTGGAGATAATGTCAATTTAAATTGATCACTTATATTTAAATTAAAAAATGTTACTTCTTAACCATTATTCGTGTTGTTAAAAATATTAAAATTAAAAATATCATTTGAAATTTAAACACTGAATTCACCATCTAACGTTAACTGTAAAATTTAAGAAAAAAATTAAATATGTATAAATATGGATGCGTGTGGAGATATGTAAATGTATATATAAGTATTTGTATATGTATATGCGTATATACTGATGTATATCGATACATATGTATGTGGTTATATATGTAATTGTACATGTATGAATGTATGCGGATGTGTTTTTACGTAAATATGTATGTGGTGTGTGTATGAAAAAACAGTTATTTTTTTTTACTATTACCTTCAAATCTAAATCTTGATTTGAAACCTAAACTTTAATTGAGAAATATTACCGATCTAAAAATAGCTACAAATTAAATTCATGACTTAGACTCTAACTGATAAAGATTTTACCTTAACAGTCATTCACAGTATTAAAATATTACTATTAGTAAATTTATTTTTTTATTGTTGTTGTTTATTAATATAGTATTCGGCTTATATTAAATCGTCAATTTATTTGTGGAGAAGTTGTATATTTAAATTACTAACAAGCAATTAAATTTAATTTCTTTGCGGAGTTTTTAAACATTTAAATTACTACCAAACGTTAAAATCTGTTCTTATCTAAATTGCTAAAGCTATAGCACCCCACTTCTTCCCCACAAAACCCTACGTACATCTCTTATCTCTTTCCTTCTCCCCTTTTTTTCTTTATCCCTTTTTTTTTCCTTTTCACATATCATTTCCTTTGAGTTGGCCGATTAAATAGGTCAATGTCTGATCCTTACCCCCTCCTTCCTCAATATTAAGTATTGTAATAAAAAGAAATATAAAAATAAATTTTAAAACTCCCCTTCCTTCTCTAAAGTCGACCGTGTCTCTCATACCGTTCCTCACCACCCTCTATGTCAATTTATATAAAGCTTAATACTGACCGTCAAAAGTGTAAATTTTAAATTAATTATTCGTTTCACCTTTTGAAAGTGAAGTCTGATGATCCAGAGAAAAATAAATTTCTTTGGCGAAATAAATTATTACAAATGTAGCCTTAAAGTGATCTGTTTTTCTTTAAATTAATATATATATATATATATATATATATATATATATATATATATGTGTGTGTGTGTGTGTGTGTGTGTGTATTTACCCAATATATCTCCATTGAAACATGTTTCATTGAATAATATAGACATATTGTGTCTATTTATTTTTATACTGACCCTTTCCAGTTCTCTGATCAGTTTCTTAATGATAAGATGAAATTTGTCAAGGAAGGCGCCTTAGTTTTTTCTACTTTCTATTTCCTCCTAGATCATCCTCAGGGGGAATTTAAAAAGACAAACTTATTGTAACTGCGATTAAATCTTCATTTTGTTGCGACGGTGATTTTTTAAACATGACGCATGAACGTACTCTGTATTAATTATTTTATAATTTTAATTTATTGCTGTAGTTATGGAACGTTTTTGTAATAGAAGCGTTTCAATATAAGGGAGGTGTCCGGGAATTAGGAAAACGCGAAATGGCATTAAATGTTTGTTATACGCACTTGGACACGTTGCTGCCACACACGCAATAAATTTTGTTGAGTGTCGATATTACATAACAGTTTAGCACTCTTTGTTTCTATGGGAGACTTTTACTGCTTGTTAATACTTTACTTAGCTTTTGGAAGGCATCTTTCGTCATTCCAGTGCGCCTTAGTTCCCTGAAATGATCATCCAGCTTCCAGAACACCTGCAGTTCGTGCCCACGCAAGTGACTCTAATTGAACAAGAGAAGCATTTAGGCGTCTCCATCGTATGTCACCTGCTTGGACTGGTTTCATTCACCAAACTCATCAGTACAAACACTACTGTTGTAATCTAGGACACAGTTGATGCATTTTTATGAGTTTTAGTAAATTACCAAACTTTTTATCAAGAAGTTGCACTATCCGCAAACACGGACGTAATGCACCCACTTCCCTATTGGCATTGTTTGTTAATGTGCTATGCTTTTATAGTCAGGCTTTATGTATTAAACCAACTATAAAGCAGCCCACATTCCGTACGCAACATCCTCATTGAAAACCCCACGTATAATACGCGACTTTAACTTTTTTATATGAGCATTTCATTCCAAGCAAGACGGGAGTGCCACTAGTACATAAGGGATTACAGAGAGTGAAAGTAAGAGAAAAGACTGAGAATAGGCAGGGTGAGGAATTGTTGTTGTTCTTGCAAAGCCGCCAACAATCTTTATAATCAAACTTGCGAGATCCAATACTTTGTTTCATTCTATCAGCAAGCAGTAACTTTGCTTCTTTGAGGACACGCTTGCACTCATTACGAGCAGAGACAAAGAGACGGCTGTGGCAATCAGACATGTCGCTCTGGTACAGTCGGAAAAATTAATTCCTATAGCGGCTGAATAGCAGGTGAGAACCAAGGAGATGAGCGCGATTCAACTTCGTGTTTTCTTGTTGGGATGAAAGCCACGATGCCGGCTTTTACCCAGGAGAAGACCTCAGACGCACATTTTTGAACCGGATGATTAAAAACCAGATTTTAAGGGGCGTCGCGAAGGAAATCATGGAACGAGTCCCAGTCTGCACGTTAATAACAGAAAGTCATTCTCTTGGTAGGAAGTTGATGGCTGGAGGGGGAGTGGAATAAGATGTTAACAAACCCTGCCGCGTGATCAGAGTTGCCAAGAGGGCAGAGGTGCGTAGAAAAAAATCTAAAAATAATAGAATCACTTTTCATGAAAAAAAACAAAAAAAAAAAAAACAACAACACTTAAAAACATCAACTACAAACACAACCATAATGTTCCGACTATAGTAGGGAGATAAATAATATTTAGCTGTTCAGAAAATAATGTCCGATTTTAGAATCAAAATTTTATTGTTGAATTAAGGTATCTGAACAGTATTTAAATCAGTCAAAATAGCATCTATACATTTCTTTCATCGAGTTACAAGCTTATTTTATGCTTTACATTATTTACATTATTCGGACTATTGTCCTCATCTTTGTCGCCATATTTATCACAACTTTTCGGACGTTGTACGCTCCGGCTTTCTTCAGGTGGTTGGAATGTCGAACCAAACCCTTTATTTCGCTCACTGTTCTAGTTCCACGTGCCATGTTTAATGGATGTCAGTTATCAGTTATCTCCTGTTAATTTTCCCTCTGAAAGTTTTCCACTGCCTTAACCGGGTATTGAACTCACACTCTTTGGGTTATGTCACTAGATCTAACCAACGCCTTTATCCACTGTGCCATGTGTCCTTGTCCTTTATGCTTGTGCGATAAACAAAAATTTTGACCCCAAAAAATCTTTGAATGCGGCGTCGAACACACGCCAAAATTTCGAACTCATTGACTTTCACTGATTGCATGTTAATTATCTTTTTTTGAATTTGGAATTGATTCATACATTATGAATTTTAATTAAAAAGTTAGGAGTTTAACAGTCTTCGTTTTAATTTTTCTAACCTATTTATAGTCGCCTATGTTTATTATTATTAATACCAAAATAAAATAATATAAATATTAATTATATAATAAGAATAAATATTCAAAGCCAACATCATTTGCTCACTTTTCTTTCATAAATTATCTCAGAGAATATCCTCTTTCATTTACATAGACATTTCATTTTTATGAGCGTCTCTTAAACTTAAAAATTTTGTAAACCAACATTTTTACTTTTGTTTATAAATACTTGTTGCAAAATATAATATATATATATATATATATATATATATATATATATGTGTGTGTGTTTACTTCAAAAGGATTTCCTGAGCCGTCTTTATAATATATATCTATGTATGTCAGTTCATCCATTATTTAGCTCGCTAGCTATGTCAGTTCAATGATCTGTCGGTTTATTTATCTATCAGTTTGATCGAAAAATAATGTTTCATTTATTAATTTTTTTTTAAGCATTTCACCCCAAGCAAGGCGAGAAGCCACTAGCACGCAAGGGTTACAGAGAGTTGGAGCGAGAGCAAATATGAGTGATAGAGGAAAGGATGAAGAGAAGGATAGGGGATAGATCAAGGCATCTGGAGACGTCGATTGACATTACATTTAAATAGTTGGAGATTATAGCTATCAGGGAAACAGGAAAAGGGGAGGGAGTTCCACAGGTGAGAAGTGTGAGACATGAAGCTATTGGAGTAGAAGAGACGGCTACATTTAACAGTTTCGACAGTGAAAGGGTGAGAACGAGTTGCCAGCCTAGTTGGACGCTTAAATTCATGAAGTCTGGGAACCAACGAAAGCAGCTCATCAGAGCAGTTACCGTGAAAGTATTTGTAGAAAAGACAGGAAAGCGACGGCACGTCTGTGAGAGAGCGACTGCAGACGAGATGCCAGAAACTTAAGTTCTACATTAAGGTATCAAAACAGTGTTTAAATCAGTCAAAATAGGAAACCCTGAACGTCTATATATTTCTGCCATGGTGTTACAAAGTGTATTTATGGCTTTACGATAAAACTCGAAAAGTTTGGAACGTCAAGAAACCTTTGAATGAAGTTTTTGTATTTTCCTTGCAACGGAATGTCTTTTGGCTTAAAAATCTGTCAAGATATTTGAAAAGGTGGTAGTCAGTAGGCGAGATATCAGGAGAATATGGTGGAGGTGGCAAAGTCTCGTATTCCAAGTTTGTGAGCTTCTGCGATGTCATCCTGGTAATATGTGACCGAACATTGTCAGGAAGCAGAATTGGACCTCGTCGATTAACCAGGGCAGGCCTCAGTTTGCTTATTGCGAATTCCATCCAGTAAACTTTGGCAGTGATACGCTGGTTAGATTCCAGAAAAAAATGTATATCGCCAATGGTGGATCACCAGACAGTCACTATAGTCTCTTGTCGCAATGTTGCTATTGGTCATTGAGCCGATTGTTTACGATTGTCATAAACGATACATATTGTTATGGTCCGGTTCCTTGTACCACGGTGATAGTCAAAAGGTAGAACCAATAAAGAAGAACTTAAATACAGATATGGAATAACACAGATATATTACAAACAGGAATATATACAGAGAAGTAGAAAGTGTTAGTACAAACAATCAGGTTTAGTAGTAATTGTCTGAACGCGACTCTGTTTCGAACTGCCTCTGACTCGACTGGACTGACTCGCTCTGACTGACTGACTCCTGACGGACTTCACTCCAGACTTCAGACTGAACTCCCTGCTTCCTCTTGAGGCACAGTATTTATTACGTATGGAATAGTCCATTATGTTATTATGGGTAAGGTCCCATAACACATATCTTATCACAAGTCACTTGACGTCGTTTACAGTACTCGGGACATAGTTTGATCTATCCAGTGCCTCCACGATGCCTGAAACCGACACGACTCAGAAGGTCAAGTCAGGAATAGATCAGACTCGGGCATTGATTTGGCATTGGTCGTATAGTAGTTAGCGTGATGGTTTTGGCTGGAGTTGCTGGGTTGACTTCTTTTTACCTCCTCTTCAGTCTTTTTCCTCTCCTCGAACGTGAAACAACCAAAATGAATTGCTCCTCGCCGGGTTGGACGGCTTCTGTTTCGCAGGTGTTAGGGTTGATTCCGTCTTGAACGAGACAAGACTTCTGTCGGTCTTTGAATGTGCGTTTTGGGATTCCGCGATGTCGTTTTTCGTTGACGAGCTCTCTCTAAAGCATGGTCCTCTGGACCACAAGTTGCGGATCATCCGGACTTCGCAGATTCAACATCAAACACACCTTCACTGAGTTCATGTGGAACCCATTTATTGAGTTTCTTCATTTTACCAATTTTCTTGAGATGGTCGTATATTGTTGAAATGCTGACTCTCATTATCTGAGATATTTCTCTGGGACTTAGATGGGGGCTTTGATCGACTGCTGCTTTCAGATGTTGATTGTCAATTGCAGATGGACATCCACTAGCATTTTGACCTTCAAAACTCGTATCCCCACTGCGGAACTTCAGAAACCATCGCAGAAGAATGTTCTTGGGGCGGCAAAGATGTAGTTCTACCGATGTATGTTGAGAATATTATTGGCGTAACATGTGCGTTATCCGAAAATAGGAACTACAAAGAAATTCATTTCTGGGAAAGTGAGGAAAGAAGGTCTGGAGAAGTTATCGCTTTCAGGACATAGTGAAGGCAAGAGGATGTGGGGCAAAACTGGTAGTAACCTACTTAAAGCGTTTGTGTAAATGGATAAAACAAAGACAAAAATGAATAGTAAAGAGTAAGAAAATAGTAAAGATACAAAAAATGCAACTGCTTTGAATATACGCTCTTTTAGCGCTAGAGGGCGTCGTCAGTGATGTTCTGGAAATGGATCATTGGGCAGTTTCGGGTCTTTCAAACCTCATACTGACCTCACCAAATCGACCCCCTCAGAGCTGATCAGACTCTGATACGCCCTCTAAAAAATGCTTGTAGACACTGACTTCTATAAATATACCCCGTTATCACACATTTGATTGGAGGTTGACCAACAGCCAATCACAACGGTGCGAAATCTATTTAAGCTGTTTACGGGTAATTTTTTCTTTTTTTCATTTTTGAGTGGACACCCTTTTATCGGATACTTAGAAGGTAATTATGTTTTCCGTTATTACCCACTTCCCATCAAGTTTCATTTCACCAGCTAGTAATTACTATTTACAGAGATAATAAGAAATATTCGGCAATTAAAATTAATAAATAAATTACAGCGATTTAAACCGAGAGTGCTTAAAAATATCATAATAAAACGTTTAAAACATGTTGACGAATAAAAAAAACTAGAAAACTCGTTTATGCGATTAAAATGAATAAATAAATACAGCGAATTAAACCGAGAGTGCTTATAAATATCATAATAAAAAGGGCCATGATCGCTAAATTATGAAAAAAACGTGTGATATGAAAGGGGAAAATATCACTTGCCGCTTACACCTTAACAACATGTATATTTTTTGCACTCTCCCACCCGTAATTGAACACCTTAATTTCAAGAAACTCGACTCGCATGATGAACGTTTTGTTTCCACTAGGCCACCTTTTCTCTAGAAATAAAATTCGTGATTAAAACTCTGAGTCTTAACAGGAATGTAACTCTACACTACCATTAGTATAATTAGATAGAGAAATTCTTCGGCCTAATATTTTTATTCCTAATTAAAGGCCTGGTATAGTGCTCTCTTTATGTACTGGGTATACTGAGGAAAGTATTAGATTCTTGAATGCATGCTGATTCTTTCAATCTTCTCGTGTTCTTCTCTATCGACTTGACATTAACCAAGCTTAGCTTGGTAAATCGGAAGAAATAACATCTAGGAAGATTGTTTTGTGTAAATCTTCTAAATAGATCTTATCTGCTTTGAAATTTAGTTTTCGAGGCCCAGGCTCTTATCTGTCACCTATATGAAAAGTAATATCAGCAACGATACAGGACAACGTATACGAATATAGTTATTTTTAGTCTTTTCATCTTAGGCTTGATTTATTTACTATTTAAAGGTCCAGAGTGGCGCTCATTTCTATACTGGGCCTACTGATTAGGTTATTGTATTCTAGCATGTATGCTGAGTCTTTCACTCTTTCAGTGTTGTTCGCTATCTACTTGATATTCACAAAGTTTAGCTTAGGAAAACGGTGAATATAAGAGTTAGGAAGGTTATGTTGCGCCAATATTCTAAATAGTTAAGTTCTACCTGACCTGAAATATAGTATTCGAAGTCCTGGTTCTTATTTGTCACCTGTAAGAAATAAAAAAGTAACATCAGCAATGAGGTAGGTAAAGTATATGAATAAGGTTATTTTTAGTTTTTTTCTCTTAGACTTGATTTATTAAATACTTAAAGATCCAGAATGGTGCTCATTTCTTTACTGGGCCTACTGATTAGGTTATTATACTCTAACATGTACGCAGGTTCTTTCAATCTTCTAGTGTTGTTCGCTATCTACTTGACATTTACAAAGCTTAGCTTACTAAAACGATGAATATAAGAGTTAGAAAGACTATGTTGCGCCAATCTTCTAAATAGTTAGGTCCTGCCTGAACTGAAATATAGTATTCGGAGTCCTGGCTCTTATCTGTCACCTGTAAGAAATAAACAGTAAGATGAGTATATGCGAATATATGCGAATATACACAGAGAACTATTTGAAGACGGTAGCAAAGAAACAAAAAAAAGACATAATTCTTGTGTTCCAAATGTTGTAGTCAGGTGGCTTGCGTTTCGTATGACATGGGTTTGGGGACTCTATGAAGTAACTGTAAATAATCATTTCATCATCAACGTTAAGCAATGTTTCTACGCTTCATTACCAAATGAGTAGCATCTTTTAAAAAAAAAACATCCGAATGCATCAAAAGAAAGTAAGGATTAATTCCTACTCAAATACTTGTAAAAACCGTTGAAATTCATAAATCTTATCAGACGTATGTCGTAAATAGAATATACACACATTTACAGCTTTCTAAAAATCCACTTGGTTTCATGATTTCTCAGTGCTTTTTCATATAGTGCTATCTATCTATCTATCTATCTATCTATCTATCTATCTATCTATCTATCTATCTATGTCAGTTTATTCATATATATCTGTCTCGGCCTGTACTTAACTCAAGTAGATATCTATATATTTATCTATCTTCATATCTATCATTCTGTCTATTTGCCTGCCAGTATCTATCTATCTATCTATCTATCTATCTATATCTATCTATCTATCTATCTATGACGATTTCTTCATAAATATCTGTCTCAGTCTGTTCCTATCTTAATATGTAGATAACTATCTATCTATCTATCTATCTATCTATCTATCTATCTCTCTCTCTCTCTCTCTATATATATATATATATATATATATATATATATATATATATATATATATATTATACGAACACTGAGGTCAACACAAAGTTGCGACATTGTTTCATGTTTGAATGCAATTTTTAGGCCACGTCTGCTCTCTATCCCCGATACTGAGCACGTTTATCTATAAATATAGAATGCCTATAGCTATATTTATATCATAGATACATATATCTATATGTGTAAAAATTACAGGTAGACTATATATGTAAAACGACAAATATGAATAAAGACAAAAGGAAAAACTTATCTTAGCCAACGCGTTTCGTCCTCTGAAGTGTCTTGGCATTTGCCTCGATAATATCCCTCAGAGGATGAAACGCGTCGGCTAAGATAAATTTTTTCTTTGTCTTTATTCATATATATATATATATATATATATATATATATATATATATATATATATATATGTATGTATGTATGTATGCATGTATGTATGTATTGTTTTATGAGCATATATGTATTTAAACTCGGTGGATGAAGAAACCTGGAAAGCAAAATTTTCAAAAAAATTTGCATCCGAGAAAAAATTTGGAAAATAAAAAAGGAAAGAACCAGAAACCTCTGAAGATGGCGAAAGAAATCGTCCAGTACCTTAAATTTCTGGTACAAAGAAAAAAAATCCACTGAGTAATAAGTTAAAACGAAGAGTGCTCAATATGCTAAGTAAAGCAAAGGTAAAATAAATAAACCCTAATGAGCCAAGTACTACCTAACTAGGTCTCACCACATGGGATCATCAGGGTGAATATATATATATATATATATATATATTGGTATTATGCACTAATATTTTTCATGTTCATAGTTGAATCACACTAAATTAATGCAACAATTGTAACGTCTTCAAGTTAGGAGTCAATCGTTATCTATTATCCCAAACTACCAAATCTTCACTTGTACTGTGTGATATGTTTATTTTAAAAAAAAAGTCCAGCTTCAAGTAATCGATTCTCATTGGTCTGTGTTATCAACTCTGGGACAATATTTGCACAGATATGTTCGTGGAATGGTGTGTAGCTATCAATCCTGTTCTCACAATGCGTTGATCTCGACGTATTACATTTTCTATTTAACTTATTTAGAGTTTCTAGAGGAATTTTCAGTGGTGAAAACTGGATCCTACACCCCACACAAAAAAGGAGGTATTGCGCATGATTTTCTGTTAAATATAAAGAAACTTACATAGAAAACTGATATTTGTTGACCGGTGGAGCTAAAAGCGTGTAGGGGTTAATTTAATGCATGAAAAAAAAGAACAACTTAAGTACGTTTTAAATATCTTCCCGAGAACAATTTTCTTAAATTTTGCTAATGTAAATTGTTTTAATATTTGGGACTATTTTTTGTGATTTGAAGAGTAGGGATAGAAATTTTTAAAAAAGCAGGAAAAATATTGTAAAACAAATTATATGAATTTGACTGAAACGTGTGTTTTACGGCCTTAAATGCACTGGATGTTACGGATTACCATATTAAACTTTTTTTTTATTTCTAAAGTAACCCATAACAACACTGAATATACGGAGAAAACAATAACATTAACATTTTCTAAAAAATCAAATGGGATCAATAGGGTGAATATATATATATATATATATATATATATATATATATATATATATATATATATATATATATATATATTAGTATTATCCCTAATATTTTTCTCATGTTCATAGTTGTATTTTTCGTTCGTAATGTACTGGTCGATATGTGCACAGATTGTTCTCAGTTCCCACAGGTGACAGATCAATCTGCGTTGGTACATTTGCGCTACACTATTGCAGATTGATGTATTCCCCTATCGATGTTGTCCTTTAACGAACTAACACTATATATGTCGATGTTTGTGGATAATCAACACAAACATCGGCGAGTGGACAAGGCCTTTTGTAAGACTTAGGAACTTGGAATTTTCTCTGCTTAGTCGATGGAGAGAATCATTGGAAATAAATGCGTCATATTGAAGCTGTGTGGTTCCAATTTATAAATGCCTACCAATATTACATCTCTAACTAGTTTCAGCCACTTTACCCATCTTCAGAGTATAAAGTGCTTTCCAATACTAGCAACTGTTTGTCTTCTCACGCACTTTACTTTGATAGTTTTTATGTCATATTTTGAATATATTTCTCTGTATCGCCCTGGGTATGATGATAAACTATGCCCAGCAGCAAGGCCTCTAACAGGTCCACCCTGGCCCGGTGGTAGCACCTGTTAGCACATCAGCTACGGGCAAATAGTGAAACCCCATACTAAAATTGAAACACGGTGGAATAATGGATAGCGGCTCGGATTGAGGAATCAGAGAGCCGAGTTCGAACTCTAGTCGAATCCATTACATTCACTTACGTGCTGATGCCCTTGGGAAAAGTATGAATCCTCTTCTTCTTCTCTCCCCAGGACAGAACGCGTTCTATAGCCTTGGATGGTATACTAGTCTACCGCAGAAAGAAATGGCAATCTGCTGCAGAAAAAAATCTGCCTCGTCAGTCATGTATTGAAAGATAGAAAAATACCAACAATACGTTTTCATTGTAAAAAATAGTCACCAGTAAACCATTTTTGCATTCAGTTGTGAAAGAAGAGTGACATATCATCTTATTATTTCAAATGACCCATAAGGTGTTGATATGCCGTTAAACAAACTAAACTAAGCTGTTTCTCTATATTTACGAAGGCGAATCAAAACGTAATGCATTTTCTTTTATTATATTACTATTAGAAATTAGGAACAATTAAACATATCGTACATCAAGATACAGCTATACATTAGAGGTTCCCATTCCTACTTCATAACATAGTCAACACCTTTTTCAATGGCGATGTTCCAACTACCAACGAAGGCATGTATCCCAGCTGAGTTTTACGAAGCTGGCTGCTGTTTGTTCTTCGGTGCCTCTTTCATTGGACAAAAGGGATGACGGTCTGAGGTGCTAAGTTAGGTGAGTAGAGGGTATGCACACCAGAGTTGTCCACCCGAAGGATCATAGAAACAGCCTGACTTTTAATTGCGGGCAATGTCCTCAGATTGACACCCAAACACTCTGAAATATTCTCATTGTAGCTTCCGACGCGAATGCCAAGCATTACAGCATGCCGTTTCCAAATTTCTGGCGGAATGAATTGCATCATGGCGCTCTTTTTCTCACAGACTGTGCCCAACTGACCCCACTATACTGTGCATTCGACAAAATTAACAACAATCAACGCGCATGCGAAAAATAAAAAAATATAAAATGGCGACAATTTACCCATCGCACTATGTATATTGCAAATGCAGCTTAAGGTTTAAGATACATATTAAAATATAGGCAAATACGTAAACAAATGTTTTTATAAAATATTGTGACTTGTCCCTATCTTGGGTTAACAGGTTAAACCATTATTGGTTAAAGCTAGTGTTGGCATCCGACCGGTGGGAACTGATTCGCGCGGACTGATTTTTAAAATTATAAAAGCTTAACGAACCAGTTGTTGGATTATCCAAAAATAGTTTCATATATTAATAGTCGATATATAATAGCTAAAAAATATATTTAATCGCTGTAAATTCTACGGAGGCTCAAAGAGGGTTTTCTGTCATGAACATAATCTATTCTGACAAAAGAAATTAAAAACCTTGCAAACCTTCTAGTCGTAATTTTGTTTGGTCTTCCATTGAATCTTTGGGACCGCAGCGATTCCGTTCAAATGTTGCTAAGAATCTATAACACAGCTGATGACACTAGAGTAAAAACAAGCGCCATACTTCTGAACAGGAATATGATGAGAACAGAATTTCAATTAAATGTTTTCTATTAAATTATCAAAATACTTTAATTCTTTTTGATACTGTATAAAGTAATCTGTTTCCAATCTGCGAAGGAAAGTAAAATAAGTAGACTAGGTTCCTAAAGATTACCTACCTTTATAGAACCGATTCCTGGAAATTAGGGATAACATTATAGGTTAAAGGTTAAACCACCCTGTTAAAAATATAGCCATTCCCATAACTCGTAATAGTAGTGATTTTCCAAGCATAACTTAGATGTGGCACAAGGCCGAAAGTATGGGGCACCCAGTGAGGATCGAACTCATTCTTCAGTCGTAAGTGTTCTAGCGAGACAAGTTTGCTAATCAATACACCGCCTCGAGGTACCCTAGTAATTCGTAATAGTATCTGAGCAATTACTACCCCCATTGAAAGTTCATGGAGCTCCCAGGGGGTGGGGGGGTTACTGCACACTTTCAGAATTACTGGTATAGACATATCGGACGTCAAAAATTTTAATTTACATTGTCCGCCTCCGTATCTTTAACGTTTCGATGTGGGCTGTGACACTTCTGCCCCTTCTGTATATGAAGAAATTTCTTCTTGTGAATAAGAAACTTTTAAACTATCCAACGAAGTTTCGATAAGTTAAAAATTCCTATAAAACACGTAAAAATTCACTTAACCGTTGTAAATGACAGCACCATTAAGTGACTTAAAATTGGTTCCAGCAAACTAGGGAATGCTGGAATTAGCCATATACATATATGCTGGAACTTCGAAGGGCTGTGTCGTCCCTCCTTGGATTCGGAACGCCATAAATCATACTAATGTTTTGTTTAACAAGTCAAATGCACGTGAAACCTGATTAACCAATGAAAATTCTTTGATGAAGCTTTAATAAAAATGAAACATGATAGATTGATAAATATTTACTATTTGTTCTTTATCTTAGAATATATATATATATATATATATATATATATATATATATATATATATATATATATATATATATATATATATGTGTGTGTGTGTGTGTGTGTATAAGAGAAAAGATTTATGTTTTTATATATAAAAGGGTTTCGTTCCCTGAGGAACTTTATCAAAGTAAAAGACTTTAATTTTGATACAATTACTTAGAGGACTGTAGACATAGTAAAAAAAAGATTACATTTGTCTATTATTTATATTGTCTATACAAATATATTTTATTTATATCTGAATTTTTACACACACACACACACACACACACACATATATATATATATATATATATATATATATATATATAAATGCGGTAAAACTTAGCCGACGCGTTTCCTCCTCCGAGGGACGTTATCAAGACAAATGTAATGATTTATTTTGTTAGACGTGTTTATATACACGGCTGTCATGAGTTTATCCGGGTTTTTAAACTCGAGAACGTTCACCAATTCATGTGGCTGAAAGATCAGTCAAAACGTGTTGAGGACGCAAAGTGCCATAATTCAAAGGCTAGTAGGACAAAAGCGCGTAATATTCAACAAAAATATATATATATATATATATATATATATATATATATATATATATATATATATTTAAACAAATGAATATTGTATAAATTGTAATCAGATTGTTATGGTTTGGGATGAACATATGCGCTGTACTTCTTCGTAAACATCAGGTAATGGAATTAACCGTTTTCTTTTGAGTTTTTAACATTTTTGTGGTCGTGTATGTTGGCCTGGGGAAAGTAGTAATTATTTCATGATATGTGAGATTAGAAAGAAACCGGGGGTGGTGGAGGAGGGGAGATTTATATTTTGATAAGATTCGATAGCGGCAGTTTTTACTCTTGTCTTTTTATTCATTTTGTTCCTTCAGAGATACCCTCGTTCCGAAAAAAATTTACACACATATATATATATATATATATATATATATATATATATATATATATATAGGTAAAAATCCGTGATAAGTAATCCAAGTGAATCCTATTAATATAAAATATTAAAACTGATCCACAAAAGTGAGTTCAATACATTTATTATAGAGCACAGAAATGAACTACATAAAAATGAAACTCAATAAAACTCAATTTTTATGGCCATTTCGCTCCTCGGGATAAATTCCCTGGAGCTTGTCAATACTAAAAAAAATCAATTGTAACTTATATATATATATATATATATATATATATATATATATATATATATATATATATTGGGGGGTGGGTAATGATATTTATATATCAAATGGATGAAGAACGGAAAAGGTTTTAGTACGACGCGTTTCGTGTTGATTACGATTCATCAAACTTTTGAGTCGCTTCATCAGAAGCAAACCTAATCCGATGAAAGTCGTAAGGGATGAAACACGTTGCACAAAACGTTTTACACTTTTGTCATACATCTATATATATATATATATATATATATATATATATATATATATATATATATATATATATATATATAAATATAAAGGCTAAATCACTAATATATCATGGTTCTAATTTATTACATTGGAATCATAATCACGATCAATTCATCAGACCTACAAATTCAAAAAAAAAAAAAAAGATTGAAAAGTCTTTTTGAATTTGTAAGTCTGAAGATTTGAATCGTGATTACGATTCCAATGTAATAAATTAGAACCATGATATATTAGAGATTGAGCCTTTTATATATATATTCTTACTCTGTCTTGGACATTGAGTTCTACCTGGATTCTATCCTCTTGAAATTTATATATATATATATATATATATATATACATTGACCCTTAATATTATATATATATATATATATATATATATATATATATATATATATATATATATATATTTAGCATCATGCAGAACACACAGTGAGAATTAAATTCTTGTTAATCGCACTACTTTGTGAATGTGCGTAGCTTCACTCAGATATTTATTTCTTTACCCGATGTATTTCTTTATAACTTGGCATCTGATATCAAATTTAATCTAAATGAATAAGCTGATTTGCATGAGCATTTAAGCTCCAAATAACGCATAAATTAATTATGAATTTAATTCTAATTATAATTTTAATTATAATTTAACAAATTGAAAACGCATTAACTTTTCCTCATTAACAGAATAATTAAAAAATTTTTCTTGTTTTTTTTAATCAATTCACCCCAGGCAAAGCAACAATACCACTAAGACGCAAGGGGTTACAGGGAGTGAAAGTGAAAGAGAAAGTGAAAGAGAAAGAGAAAACTGAGAGTGGGGGGAGACTGAAGAACGAACAAGAAAAGAGTTCAAGAAAGCAGAAAACGTTTCATTTAAATTTTTGAAGACTGTAGTTATCAGAGAAGTAAGAAATCTGAAGGGAGTTCCACATGTCGAAAGTGCGAGAAAAGAAACTGTTGGAGTAAAAATGGCGGTTTTATCCAGCTCTCAACAGTAAAACGGTAATACGTGGTTACCAATCTAGTAGTAAGCTTAATTTCATGTAGTCGAGTCACAAGAGAAAAAAAAGTTGCCATGAAAATGTTTGTAGAAAAGACAGAAGGAACCCACGATACGTCGGTGTGAAAGTGAGTGAAGTCAAGACGCCTTGTTACAGACCCTTTTTTGGATATTGTCAAGAATCGCGAGATGAAATGCAGGAGCACCAGACCAGACCAAACCAAAACCAGACATGGCAATATTATTCAATAACTGGACGAATGGTAGGTTTATAAATGTGTAAGATTTTGTTTTCTGGTATGACACAGTGGCCCAACTTTCCTATCAGTAGATGTAACAAATGATAGTCACACTGCTTGATGTCAGTGGAAAACGTGAGGCCAAGAAAACGAAATGTTACTCTCTCTCTCTCTCTCTCTCTCGCTCGCTCTCCCATGAAAATAACATCATTTTTATAGAAAAAAAAAATTAGAAGATTTGTAAATAAATAAACTTATTACTCCAAGAGATTCCAGTAAGAATTACATGTAAAAAATAATTCATGTAACTCCCAGTACATACCCATCAAATGAACTATTTATTTAATCGATATGTCAAACAATTTTTATTTACAAGATCTTTTTGCGTATTTAGGATGAAAGCCGGTTTATTCCACGCAGACAGGGCCGTGTAAGGAGATCTCGTGCCACCCCACCCCGAATCTATGATACGCCCCATAATCTATGATATGGCCCCCAAATATATGATACGGGGGCCCCCTACTTTACTACATCTCAATTTTCACAAGGTGGTATTGATATAAAATACAAATTTTATTGTAAACGAATTCATCGGTTGGTTGATTTTGTTTGGCGGCATATCAACATATCTATGGGTTATTTAATACCGAAATCTAAATATTTTGTACATAATTTAATACTTTCAGGGTAAAGGTATGTTTTTGTAGATATATAGTTTGTAGATCATAAAATGTATTGTTGGTAATTTTACTATGAAAATGTATTCTTATATTTTTTTTAGTGTTGCATTGATTGTCATTTTGCTATGAAAATCTATTGTTAGTCATTTTATTATAAAAATGTACTGTTGATTTTTGGGGGGGGGCTCGATCAGAGGTCCTCGTCATACCCAGGACGTGTGACCTTCTTATGTACAATAATGGATTATATGCAATATAAGTGAACAATTGAAGTAGAAATATTGAAAATAAAAACAATGTATCTAAATACGAATTGGAAACATGTTATAATAGATCATTCCATCTTAAATAAATCAACAACGTTTTGGGGCCAATTTTTGACACCAACTTGTGATTTTTTTTGTTAAAAAGTTGAATAATTTTAACACATTCAGTATTATGGATAAAAAATAGTGAAGTATATATATTGTTTTTTAAGACTTAGCAAGAGCAAACAAATTCACAGATCTGGACCCCAAAAAAGATCCCAGATTGACATCAAAATCCACTATTATTTTTCCTCCTTTAATAGTAAGTTGTACTTAGCTTAATTTGTAACGTAATGTAGATAGAAAAAGCAATTGTTAATAACATAGCGAGGGTCACAAAGCACTGCTCGAGACCTCCCAATTAGGATGACCCCCGATCGGGGGTAGTTTCACCGACCCTGTGCGCAGATGTAAACAAACTACGGTCATTTGAAGGAAATATATTTGATTATAAATTCTAAAATTCTAAAGTCGCAAGCTTAAAATGGGTCCATAAGGCTAATTTGACGGATAAAGAGAAAGTTTATGAACTTCGGCGCTTGGAAAAAGGTAAAACAATTCAGGAAATTGCTAAACTGACTGTCAGGTACGATCAAACGTTGTAAAAGATCCTGGACGACTCAATATATTGATGAGTTTATCTCGCCGATCTGTGTCGTTTATCAACGAAAAGTTATTTTAAAAAATCTATCTTTGTCATGCTATAAAATATTTAAATGAACTTTCCTCTATGGTACCTTGACTTTACGAATTTAAGCGCAGTACTAGATTGGCAGTTAGGTTTCATCATTTTGCAGTTTAAATGGCTAGATGTAACCGTAAGTTCTATGCTAACAGTTTCTTCTCTGGCATTTCTCGCTTGAGGGACTCCCTTTCTATTTCTTAGAGGCAATGTCACTCGTTATCACCTGTCTTCTTAATACTTGTTCTTCTCTTATCTCCTTGATAGCATATTTCTCTCATATTCTCAAACACTCATTAACCACTAGCGTCTTAATGGCTTTATTGCCTTGCTTGTTCTGCAATGATGAACAGAATTTAAGAAAGAACCAATATTGGACCTACGTTCACTTGACCCCCTATATATTTGCAGGTTATTTAAAGCCAGAAAAAATATGGCAACAAGGAAGTGTCAATCAAAGTACCAAAACATGTGCGTGTCATCAGGGAGTCTAGTTTAAACGACATCCAAAAGAAAAAGCAATATGAAAAGAGAAACAGTAAATATTCAACTGTTCTTTCCACCCAGAAATACCGTAATCCCCTCGATAGTCTGGTGAGTACCGGCGGAAAACATTAACATAGATTGAGACGCCAACAAGACGAGGACAATGCAATGATCAGGGGTGGGGTTTTACTTTGTGATCTAGTCGTCTTAATGCGGGTTTCTGTTGATATTAAGTCGGCAACTCAAACATACATTGATTTTATGAAGGCACACTCGGATCTAGGGTTCAAGAAGAATCCAGACATTTTCAGAAAGGGGCTTATTTTGATGAACGACAATGATAAACTACGCGAGAAAACTAATAACTATTTGATTAAAATAGTTTCCAGGAATGCTCGCTTGATGAAGTGGTCGGTTTGTCCTGTCGGCTATAAAAAGATTGTAAACTTGTGGGGCATTAATAGTAGGGAGGTTTAAATTTACCGGCAAAGATTGATATTGGAATGCTATTCTGCAGTCTGTTAGATGCAACTGTTCACAAAATTAATGGATGAAGCACGTCTAAAGTTAGTTTCAGAACATGGAGCCCAAATTCCACATTTGTCTATATAGACAGTTGACATCTTCGCAATGTCACTGTTGCCAATTTCATGGCCAAAACATTTTTGCTTGTCAAATTTGAGCACGTTGTGTGACTGTAATTTTTTTTTATCCTCTCACCCCAAGCAAGGCAAGAAAGTCTATAAGACGCGATCGGGTTACTGAGAATATGAGAAAAAGAAAAACATTATTAAGGAGAGAAAAGTATAAATTAACAGGTATTAAGGAGACAGAAGGTATCGATTGGCTTAATTTTTTAAGATAAAAGTTGACTGGAAAGCAATAAGCCGGAAGAGAGTTCCACAAGCGAGAGGTGTGAAAAAAGACACTGTTAGCAAAGAACTTACGGTTACATCTAGCCATTTAAACTGTAAAATGATGAGACCTTGCCGCCAATCTAGCACAGTGCTTAAATAAATAAATTCTATGTACCAAAGAGGAAAGCTCATCAGAACATAATTGTTCTGATGAAAATATGACAATATTTATAGAAAAGGCACCGGGAAGCCATGTTACGGCGGTGGGAATGTAACTGAATCCGAAATCCCAGCTCAGTAATCAATAATATTGTTGATTCTTCTTTGGATTTTATCAAGAATCTCTAAATGTATATCTAGAGCATCAGACCAGATGTGACAACAATATTCAAAGCAAAGTCTTACTGTTATTATTATTATTATTATTATTACAACAGGATATTTCTTGGAACTTTCTTATGTCCTCCGGTGAAACTTGGCAAATCTAGTAAAATTCGTAAAATTCTTCTCATATTGCAAGAATAACAAAGTAGTCTACTATAATATATACGTATTATGTGAAATAGCCTTCATATACCTTCTTATGTATATATATATATATATATATATATATATATATATATATATATATATATATATATATATATATATATATATATATATAAATGTATACTGTAGATGTTTTTCTTGAAAACTTTCAACAACTTTTAAAAAAATACGAGTAGTTAATTATTTGAGAAAAACTTAATCCGTACACTATATATATATATATATATATATATATATATATATATATATAAAATTTACTAATTTTATAATATGGTTCCATCGCTACACAGGAATTACCATGTTTCAAAAGCAGAAACTAAAAACTTCAAGTTTAATTATAGAATTAAATTAAAATTAAAAAAAAATTCGCTTGAAAATAAAACAGTACCAGGGATTTTAATTTAATTCTATAATTAAACTTGAAGTTTTTAGTTTCTGCATATTTTTAAATTAGCAAATTTATAATATTTATGCTCTGCAGAATTGTATTGAGCACTGTTTTTTTTTAAATAAAAATAATTAATAAGAACATTGTATTATAAATCTTACTGTTTTGTTCTCTTTATATATATATATATATATATATATATATATATATATATATATATATATATATATATATATATTTTTCCCTGTTGTCCCGACTACATGAATTTAAGTGTGCTACTAGATTGGCATTTAGGTCCCACCCTTTTATCCTTTCCTCAATCCCCCCATACCCAGTCTTTTCTCTCACTTTCACGTCCTGTAACCCCTTGCATGCTAGTAGTACTCCTGTGCTTGCTTGGGGGTGATATGCTTAAACACACACACACACACACACACATATATATATATATATATATATATATATAAACTAAAACAAATACAAAATTTTGTAATTGTTCAGTCCACTCGTCAGGAGATATCAGCAAATGTCTGTGGATTTTCTCATTTTCTCTAAGTTTTTTTGGCGTTAGGTTAAATGTGCGTGTGTGTCTGTGTGTTTGTGTCTGTGTGTACGCGTGTGTGTGTCTCTGTGTGTATGTCCGCGTTTGTGTGTGTGATTACTTATATACATAGGTATATATTTCTTATTGCTACAAACGTTAGTTTAATGGTTATCCCGGTTTTAGTAGCCGCCCTGTTTTTATTTTCTCTTTTGAGACAGTATGAATTATGTCTACTAGCCTGCTAAAACTGAAAAACTCCATAAAGAAAATCCACTCTGTTTAAAAAATAAGACGGGAGTTTACATAAACATGGGCATCCACTGAAATAACGTTTCCAAACAATGCCGGCTAAAAAATTAAATCCATTAATTAATCTGAAATTACACACGCACACACGGACGCATGCACACACGCGTGCGCGCAAATACAGACAGACACGCGTAAGCGCGAACACACACACTCAATCACACACACACACATCCCTCTCATATATATATATATATATATATATATATATATATATATATATATATAAGGAAAAAGTAAAAGAAAGTAGAATAAAGATTTCGTGTGACCCGTTACGTCATTTAAGTCTTCATCTCGGCCTAAGTTGATGTTTGCGCTGATGCAAGTAGACACGCGCATGAAAGAAAGAGGTCACTGAGAATTTTAAATTGAATTCTTTTTTTTAGTGACCCCCTCCTTTCGTGCGCATGTGTAGTTTCAGCAACGTAAACATCACTTTAATTCGATGAGGTCCTAAAACTTTTTACACGTTGTATTAGTGCTTGATAGATAAAACTTATATAGTGCCCCCATATATATATATATATATATATATATATATATATATATATATATATATATATATATATAGAGAGAGAGAGAGAGAGAGAGAGGGGTACCTACCATTGAGCGATTATTTCTGCATTAGTAATCTACCGTATTTAATGACCTTTTTCGCCAACAAATTTTAGAAATCCCTAAATTTCTTATAAATGTGGTAAAAAGAAACTAGTTTCGAAATGTACAATTCATAGAACAGGGATTAAAATCTAGTAGCTTTTAATGTACCATACAACATTATTCTCAATATTTCCCGGTAAAATAGTCGTGTGTTTTTATATGCCCATAGGTCTTATATACCATCAAATGCAGCTGTTTGGCAAACCTTTCCTCGTGTCGTGAATTCGAAAAGGAACTGGCCTCGTGTCGTGAGTTGAAATTGTACTGGATGTATCCCTACGTTGGAAACGCACTTAACGAAGGTGTAGGTGTATATATTATTTTTTCTAATATTAATATATTAGAAAAAATAATATATACGAAAAAAATGATATAGATACCTACAAACCACCCCAAAACGTGTGGGCACACACACACACACACAAAGAAACGCAAATTCTATATGGGATTTTCTAAGTTTGTGGCACAAGGACAAAAAAGTACAGGCACCCAGTGAGAGTCGAACACTATTCATTTGTAATTATTTTAGCGAGGCAAGCTTTCTAACTATAATACAACATCGGAGTTCCCAACGCGAATTTTATGTAAGCGAAATTTAAAAAATACGATGCTTCGATACAAAGCTTAAATTTAGATATGTACGTTTTGCTTTACACCTATGTAATTTGTAAATATATATATATATATATATATATATATATATATGTGTGTGTGTGTGTGTGTGTGTGTGTGTGTGTGTGTGTGTGTGTGTGTGCAAATATACAAGTATAGGGTTCTAAAATCATACGTTATGTTAGTGATTATAAAACTACATATGCAAAATATATTCATGTAAGCCTCTGCTGAATGAATAGGTACGTATAATATAAGTAGTCAAAGAAAAGGTTATTGTACTAACCTGGTGTCGATAGAGGTAGGTAAAATATAGGTAGATTGCCACATTTCCATTTGATTTTTTTTTTTTTTTTTACTCCCAATGGTTCAGTATTTTCGAAGAAGCCATAAGAAATATTTCCAAGGATATTTTTTTAATTACAAGTTGAAGGACGTATATATATATGTGTGTGTATATGTATATATATACAGATATATATATATATATATATACACACACACACATATATATATATATATGTATATATATATATATATAAATATAAATATATATATAAAAAATACTGTATACAATTTTTAGTTATTTTCGGCGCGTGTTTGTAAATTCCTAGCTGAATCCAATAATGAAGAAGAATTATACTTGATCCAACAATGTAAACAAAAATAAATAATAAACCTTAGTGCAAAATAATTCACGTGTTAAGACAATCCATTGGTTTTTGTTGCTAGTATTGTGAAGATACCCAAATATCCCCGTATCACGTGGACTGGTAACTCGACACGCTTAAAGGTGCAAGAGACTGTACTAAGAAAGAAAAAAAATAATGGGATTTTCAGGAATCTACTGAAAGAATTTTTTTTTTTTTTGCATATATAATTTTTTTTCTCCTTTTTTTAAAATACTTTGCGCTGATATATCGGAGCTGAATTTTCAATATAATTGATAATTATATTTCGAGAATAAATCAGAAACAGCGTTTTGAGGTTCATCAATTCAAGAATACATCACTTGGTATCGTTTCTCTCCTTGAGGAAATTTTTTTTTTTTTTAATAATCCAGTGATTAAAAATTATCCCGGAGCTCGTTAATCCCGTATCTACGAAATAATAATTCATCTGTTGTTATTCCCGAAACTAATAATAAATTAATAATTTAATATACAAATATTTTTTTTTTAAAATCAGTAAATAAAGAATCTAAAAAATAAATAAATGAGTACATCTATCCGTGTGTCTCTGTTACCTACAAGTTTGTTTATATATATATATATGTATATATATATGTATAAAATATATATATATATATATATGTATATATATATTTATATTATATTATATATATATATATACACATATATATATTTATATATGTATGTATATATATATATATATATATATATATATATAATGAGTATTCACCAGGTACACACAGGTAGACGCTTACAATGTAAAAAGTTAATACAGATCCAGCCTTCATATACAAAATAAACCTCCGTGCCAAATTGTTCTGCAAGGAACGATAACTCTGCTGTCACAGTCTCTATGTTTACAATTCTATTTGTTATTTTGTTTCTTTCAGGCTCTTTATTACTTTTGTTTATCGCTGGCTTTATTGTAGCTTTTTTTTTTATTTTGTTTTTCCGCTTGTGTCGTTGTTGTCTTACATGAAATTAAGAGCAACAAGTTTATGAATATAAAAAGAAAAGAATTACCAACGTGTATCCAGTTTGAATTATAGATATATATATATTTTTTCCTATTCAAACAATACGTTCTAATCTAATTCTTTTATTATTTAACACAGCATTAGAATAAGCATTTTTAATGAATGATTAACAAAACTAATACATCAGCTATACATTCGCTCTTAAAAATATCACACTGTTTTAATTATTTAATATCGGAAAAATAATGATTGTATTTAATTATTCAAATTAGCATATTTGAAGAGACGCGAAGATTTCTATATTTCTGATTAGATTAAATTTATTATGTCTTAAATTGGGATAAAAGTAAAGATAAAACGTTCGATAGTTTGTAATGAGATTGATTTTAAGATCTATACATATGACTTCTTTTTAAGAATTTCGCAACAAAAAGCAAAAAGAAAAATGCTGCGATTTCTGGTTGGCAGTCTGCTGTATATACACACACACACACACACACACACACACACATATATATATATATATATATATATATATATATATATATATATATATTGTTGTAAGGATTGGATAGCTTAAGATTTTTCTTTTTGATTATATATATGTGTACGTGTATACATATATATATATGAATATAGTATATATATATATATATATATATATATATATATATATATATATATATATGTATACGTATATTTATGTGTATATATATATATAAAACTATAAATCTCTCACTCTCTCTCTCTATATATATATATTATATATATATATATATATATATATATATATATATGACTATAATGAGTTTATTTGTATGTCGGTAAAAACTTATAAAAAAAAATGCTATCTAAACAGAAAATGAAAGACGGAAGAGGGAAGCACTTATGACTTTTGCGAATACTCATTTCGAAAAAATATATACACACGCACACACACACACACACATATATATATATATATATATATATATATATATATATATATATATATGCGCCTCCTGTATTGGAATAATTGCTTTGTTCATATAAGCTCTTCTTTTTTTAAAATCCAATCTACGTCATAATATGGTGAAAGTCCTTGGCTATAAAAATAACAATGAAAAAAGAAGAAACTCAATAGGAAGATACACTGCGCGTGTGCGCGCGTCATTTCGTCTCATTCAGAAGTCGTATAACTTCTTTGTTCCATGTTTTCGTTTGTACTGAAGTAGGGAGGGCCCTTCCTAAGGCTGGCAAGCGTCTAAACTTGCTCGAAATGCCTAACTGGGTCCTCCCTTTCTTCTTACTTCACCGTAACCTCTTTCTATGATGACGCTGCTATAAGTAAACGGGAAATAATGTCTGGTACCAGCAGCACACACACACACACACACACACACACACATACGCACACACACATACGCACACATACACACGCACACACATACACTAAATGTCTCACACCAACATCAAGAAGGGCAAGAACTTTCGAAAACCCTCTCCCTTCTATGCATTATGCATCTTTCGTTTTTCTTCTCTAATTATCTGCCTCCAATGAAATTAACGATTAGATTTCTTCCTGCCCACTCTGGTTCTATTTCGCTTTCTTTCTTTCTTTAACAATCCATCACGGCATCTACTCTATATCAATCTATCTATCTATCTATCTATCTATCTATCTATCTATCTATCTATCACATCTACGTGTGTTTCAATTTATCTATCTCTATATCTACGTATGTTTTTATTTATTTATCTATATCTATATACCCCTCTATGTTTCATATATTCGCATTCTATTTTCTTTCTCACCGAATCTCGGTATCCCCCCCTCTCTCTCTCTCTCTCTCTCTATATATATATATATATATATATATATATATGAGAATATGTGGTTACCCAGAAAAATATATCTATTTATCTATCTTATTTTCTTTTTATCTATCTGTTTACCTACCTCAGACTTTTTTCTATATACACGCAGACGCACACACACACACACACACACATATATATATATATATATATATATATATATATATATATATATATATATATATATATATATGTCTCAGTCTGTTTCTATACACACACACATATATATGTATATGTATGTGTGTATTGAAACAGACTGAGATAGATAAATAGACAGATAAAAAAGAAACTATGATAGATATATTTGTCTGAGTAACTATATTTTTCATCATCTCTCTCTCTCTCTCTCTCTCTCTCTCTCTCTCTCTCTGTATATATATATATATATATATATAACAATCTATAAAGAATTACTAGAGGTTCGAAACCTACCGGAAGGAATATTACCTTTATCATGTTTTTTTCTCTCGCTGTCTCTCTCTCTCTGTCTCTATCATTTTATATATCAGAGAGAGAGAGAGAGAGAGAGAGAGAGAGAGTGAGTGAGAGTGAGGGAGAGGGAGAGAGAAACTACCGCATATACTCGCGTATAATGTGACATAATTTTAAAGTAAATTTCACTACTGTAAATGGATATGTAGTTTGGTCAACGGCGTAGCCAGGGCCAGCAGTATTTTAACATTAATTTTATATCTTGTGCATGATGCGTGTATGATGTAAACCTATTCAAAATTAACTTCAAAATTAGGATTTCAAAAGTTCCATATACGGTAAGTACGAGGCGTTGTGAGAGACAGTATCAAGAAAAAAACCCTACGAATACAAATGGGTTTAAAAAAAAGGATGGCTAGCGAGAATCTCAGCATCACGGGTTCTTACTTGTAGTTATATATATATATATATATATATATATATATATATATATATATGTATAATCATTTTTAAAAAATATGATTCCATCGCGACACAGAAATTACTATGTTTCGAAACTGGTCACCCGTATTCATGTTTAATTTCAATATTAAACCTTAACTTTTGGATAACACTTTTCATCCTCAAGCGATGTGTGTATTTCAAACGTCGCTTGAGGATGAAACCGTCATCCAACTGTTAAGGTTTAATATTGAAATTAAACTTGAATATAGATGATCAGTTTTGAAAGATAGTAATTTCTGTGTTGTGATAGAATCATATTTTTAAAAGCAATTATAATTTAGGCTCTACTTCTGTATCGAGCACTGTTTTTTTGTTTTGTTTTGTTTTTGTTAAATAAAAACAAATATACTAAAGAACTTCGGATCATCAATCTAACAGTTCTTTCCTATTATATCAACACACACACACACACACAAAATAGTTAAAAAAATAGTTTGCACCAACCCTGTACTGTAATTCCAAAGAGGATGTAATCAAGAGAGCTCAATATAACAACAGAGCAAATATTAATTAAATAATGAAGAAAGAGACAACCTTAAGGTTCCATGACTATAATTTATTTCCCCAGAAAATATGTTTTTTCCTGGTTCATGAGGTCACATCTCGAGTTAACTAGTTACTTTAGGTAACTAGTGATGTGACCTGATGAACCGGGAAAAATATATTTTCTGGAGAATTAAATTAGGGTCAGTAACAGAGATAGAGCCTTTGTAAATATAAAAGTGCCACTGTGTTCAGTATCTAGCGGCGGCAATACTTGACTGTCAACGTTCTGTTTTAATCTCAATGCATAAATATATATATATATATATATATATATATATATATATTAAAACATGTTACAAATCGCTACATGATGGCAATTATCTTTCAACACCATAAATGTGTCTCAATGTTTTTCAGTTGAAAATAATTGCCATTATGTAGTGATTTTAACATGTTTTTAATATACTAAAATAAATAATAATTAGTTCTACTCTGTATTATGACCTATTTTAAATCAAATGTTACATACAGTGGATTTATACATCACTTGTTCTTAATTACCTATATATATATATATATATATATATATATATATATATATATATATATGTATATATATATGTGTGTGTGTGTGTGTGCGTGTGTGTGTGTGTGTGTGTGTGAATTACATAAAAATGAAACTCAATTGTACCACATTTCTATGGCCATTTGGCTCCTCGGGTTAAATTCCTGTCAATACTAAAAGGTTTGAGCAAACCTTTTAGTATTGGCATATTCAAGGAATTTATTCGGAGGAGCGAAATGACCATAAAAATGTGTGGCAATTGAGATTAACTATTATGCAATTCGTTTCTGTCAATAAATATAATGAGCTCTTTTTTGTGGATCAGTTTTAATATTTTATATTAATGGGATTCACTTGGATTACTTACCCACGGATTTTTACCTATATATATATATATATATATATATTATTATTATTATTATTATTATTAATGTACTAATTTAAAAATATGGTTCCTTCGCTACACAGGAATTACAATGTTTCAAAAACAGAAACTAAAAACTTCAAGTTCAATTATAGAATATAGTCCTCTTTCATTTTCAAGCGAATTTTGGAATAGCTTATTTTGAAATTTACGGAGTTTTATAAGCACATACATTCATAATATTAGTTTCTAAGGATACGGGGAAATCCAATCATTTATTAAGGGGTGGTAGAGTATTCTTTTTCACTTACAACTATTGTATCAAAATATGAGTTACTTTCGAAAAGTGGTTGAGTCAATGTTGGGTGGGGGTTATTTTCCCAACGAATGATGACATCCGTTCAAAGCATGTCGTCTGGTCTTTATCAATGACAAAATTTTTTCGGCACTTTTGTTTTGCCGTTATATTTGTACTTGTATACATAAAGATTTTTTCTAAAAGAGTTGTTTGTATATGAATACGTCGCATTGAACTACAATTTTGAAACATTATTCTTAATTTTAACTCCTAATAGAGTATACTTCTTTTAAAACAAATAAATGTAATAGAATTACTTAAGTTATTTAAAAAATATTATTAAATATCAAATATAAATATGTATATTTCATTCATCAGATTTTTTTAACATTATTTAAGCAAAATTTTTGACAATGTCGGCAAAGAATAGCAATTCCATTTCTTTGATTAAGTAATGCTCTGTAAATTTGCATTGAGCACTGTTTTGTAAAAATAAAAATATTAATAAGAACACCGGATTATATATCTTACTGTTCTTTTTCTTTATTATAATATATATATATATATATATATATATATATATATATATATATATATACGTATGTATTATTTATTTATTTTTATTATAATCGAAATTACGCCGAGCCCCTAAGATACAAGGGGTTATTGGGTGTGAAAGAATTAGAAAGCAGAAAACATTATGAAGTAGGGAGAACAATAGAAGAGTAATCGGGAAGACAGTAGATAGAGATTGACATTACATTTAAATTTTTGAAAATCAAAGTTAACTGGAGACGGAAGAGAGTTCCACCAGCTAGAAGTGCGAGAGAAGAAACTCGTAGCATAGAACTTACGGTTACATCAGGCCAATTCAATTGTAAACTGATGAGACCTTGTTACCAATCTAGTATAGCGCATAAATTCTTAAAGTCTAGGTACCATGGGGAAGAACTCATCCGAACAACGACCATAAAATATTTATAGAAAAGGCACAGGAAAGCAACTTTACAGGGGTGGAAAAGTGACTGACAACGAGACGTCGAAATGCCAGGTCAAGACCAGTAATATCGCTGATTCTCCTTTGGATTTTTATCAAGAATCTTTAAATAAATAACAGGGGAACAGGACGCTATACGATATGCAATATTCTACATATGTGCGAGTGATAAACTTATAGATATGTAAGATACTTTCTGGAGAGAAAAAACTATCTAGCATCAACTTCTTAGCAGCTGACCTAACAACTGATTCAATATAATCTTTCCACTTCATATCAGCTGAGAATGTTAACACAAGAAGGTGCAGCCAGTCACTCTCTTGGAGGTTAGCATCAGCCATTCTGATGGAATGTAGAAATGTGTTTCTCAGATGATTAACAGAGTGAAATGTAGTTTTAGAGGCGTTAAAATTAACAAACCATTCCTTGCCCCAATTAAAAAATGACTGCATGGCGTTTTTTTTTTTTTTTTTAGTTTTTTTTTTTTACATCGGCCGGCAATTTGAACTTACCGAACTGATCAGACTTACTATCAAGACAGGATTGAATAGTAGTATCATCAGCATAGATATCAATTTGAGAGCTGATGTCATCAGGAAAGGTCGCTAATAAAAATTAAAAAAAATAAAGTGGCATCAAGGATAGAGCCCTGGATTAGTACAGAAGGATCTAGAAGAGTGGCCATTCAAGATAACTTTCTGTTGTGTATGATACACCTAATTTACATAAGCGGACTACCGACCATATAAATATGGGTTGGTACCGGAAGACGGGGAAGATAGTAGAGATTAAGAAATTGAATCCAGAGACTCTGCCCGACTGCGATTTAGTCAACCCATTATGCAGGAACAGTCTTCCCAAGAATATACCAAACTAACTGTAAATATTGTGTACCTATTCTTTGTTTCAATACATTTTGTTAACGTACATTTTGTGTTGTATTATTCCATGCTTATTTAAGCTTCAACACTTTCATTTCACGATTTGATAAGAAAGACTGAATCACCTCAAAAATTTGCCCGGAGACACCATATCTTTTTAACTTGTGAAGAAGACAGTATACAAATCCCTGTCAAACGCTTTCAAGATGTCCAAAGCAACAGTTCGATCTTCACCATTCTTATCTAAAGCTTCATACACTCTTCGTAATAATCGTTAATATATCAGCAGTTGACCTAGATAAATGAAAGCCATATTGCTTGTCTGGAAGAAGGCATTGCGTTGTGAAAATTTTAACTAATTCAGTATTGATCAGGGCCTCCAGTAGTTTGACAAAAAAAGGTAGAAGGCTTATAGTTGAAAGAGTCACACGGTTCACCATAGTTCACAAAGACTGGAACAACAAAAGATGATTTCCAACAAGCAGGAAAGCAAGGGGACGTGACGCATTTATACAGTTTAGAGAGAACAGGAGCCAGTTCAGGAGCCCATTTCTTAAGGACTATTACAAGGAGGCCATCAGGTCCATATACTTTGTGAGATCCAGATTAGAGATTATAGCAGAAGCCATAGAAGGAGTTATATACATATCACTCAACTAGGGCACAGTTCTAAGTGGGAAGTTAAGCAATCATACTCCAGATGAGTCAAGAGGAGAGCTTAAGAAGAAATTACGAGCGAAACATTCAGCTTTACCCATAGAAGTTAACACCTCAAAATTGATTAAAGAAAAGAGGAATAGGAAATTTACTCTTATTTAATACGCTATTACAGATCCTCCAGTAATCACGTGAGCCAAAGTTTTTGATATAATACAGTTCCTCATTCTCTCAGGAAACTGAGATTTAGCTCCTTCGAGGGGACGTTTACATCTACGTGCAACCACGAATAGTCATTTGTTGTGATGGGAACTGTCAGGCTGATATACCCAGCATTATATCTATACTTGTTAAGGATTAAGTTTAAGGTTATATCTAAGAAATCCACTTAATTCTATATATTAGACAAGTGGATTTCTTAGATATAACTTTAAACTTAGCCCTTAACATTTTCCAACCTTTCTTGAAAAATAACGCTAGCCCCATTTATATAAATCCTAATTCCAATCACCCAGCATCGGTTATTAAGCATAACTCATACACTCAAAATCAGTTATAGTTGTAGTAGAAATCTGGATAAAATTATTAAATCACGCAACAATAGAATACTGAAAACTTTAAAGCGACAATAAATGCAACCCAAACACAAATTCCTGTATGTTCCAGGTAATCGAACTATGTAATTGTAGAATTTCCGCTCAGTACCCATTATCAAACAAGTGACTAACGAAATATCCGATCAATTCCCATTATCAAACAAGTGCCTAACGAAATACATTGTATATATGTGTTCCATCTCATCAATTGAAAACCCCAATGATATTAAATTGCATGTTGGGTCCACTAGAAATGCTTGTAAAGATCGATATTATAAACACATATCCTCTTCTACTAATGCAAGCAAACTCAATATGACTTCACTTTCTAAATAGCTTTGGAAACTGAAGGAACAAAACAAATCACCTAAGGTTAAATGGAAAATCCTCAAACAAGCCACAACTTGCAGATCTCTGAACGAACCTTGTTTTTATGTCTGCAGGAAAAATGTATTATTGAGCTTTTGAACAGCAGTCAATTATAAAATCAAACATTTGAAACTACTGTTTGTTGTAGGCACATTAAAGATGTAACATTGCAATCTTGCTAAACTTTTAAATTTATAACTCAACTCCTTTATATATTTTCTACCTTCTTATATATTTTCCCACTGATCTATCTTAGATTATGATTCTAAATTATTTCTGCACATATATAATTCTAGCAACAGTATCATATCAATTGATTTATATCTATACTTATTCTACAAGTCATACAGTTGGGCAGTAGGTCAAAATTTGTTTCTAAAAATTTATATTAACATTCCCTAGATATAAGTCAAATGACGTATAAATGTTATTTTACTTATATCTTAAACTCGAAACTAAGATTTATTTTAAAAACCCCGAATAACCTATATATTTAAGATACCAAAAAATTTCCACTTAAATGACCATATATTAATTTACATAATACGTTTATTCCAGAACATACCAGAAACTTAAGCATAAATCTGCGTAATTCAGCGCCGGTTTTGTTTTAAGATCGCTGACCCTTCATCGAAAAAAAAGTCTTCAATTACTCCTATGACCTTCTCCTATAATTATTCCTCTTTTCTCCTTCATCGTCTTTCCTCCTTTCTATTTCTACCTTTTCTTGTTTCTCTCTTTTCTTGGGAGTTTTGGCGTGCTGAGTTTTCTGTCTGTTGCACAATATTAAAAGCGGTAGCAGACAATTCTGCTTTGTTTTAAATTTTTAAGGTCGGACCCTTGTCTTAACGCCTCACCATTCCGTCACCTCCCAAACTTCAATCAACAAATAATATTGTCTTACTCTGACAGACTCTTTCCTTTCCTTCTCTTTTCTCCCTTTTCTTTAACCTTCTTCGTGTCTCTCCCTATGTTTTTTTTTCTCCATAAACGGCTTGCTTGTAAATAGAATTGTTCACAATCATTTTTGGTTCTCACCAGTCGAGATGCAGCCGCATCGAAACAAGAATTCAACTTTGTAGTGAGCAAGTTGTTTTTGTCCTTATGTAAAAATTACAATAAATAATTATTGCTCTACTCTTGGTATTGAGTCCTGTTTTGAATTAATGCTGTGAATGTTTGAACCTATATTATTTTCGTTCTCATTACATTCGTAAATATATATATATATATATATATATATATATATATATATAGAGAGAGAGAGAGAGAGATAATGATATAGTCACACACACACAGAGATAAATAGATAAATAGATAATGCAACAGACATAGATAGATAGATAGATAGATAGATAGATAGATAGATAGATAGATAATGAATGGATACTTGAGAAGAGGTACTTGAGATCGTTGTGCATGGCAATAAGGCAATGGGCTGTATGTGCTGGCATCATCACTGCAGCAAAGAAATAAACACGACTGTGGTCGAACAAACGCGCGAAAAAGGAAATTTGCGGCAACGACCACTCAGCCACAGCGAACAACCTTCGTGTGTTGCATCTGTGCCAAGGATTACTTTTCAGAATTAAAAATCGTTTTAATCAGCCACAGCCGACGCCGTTCCACATCCAATAGAGTCCTCACTCGGCGCATGCAATGTGTAATTGAACAGACGGAGCCATCATGTCTGTGTCTTTGTGTGGAACACACACACACACAAAACATGTATATATATATATATATATATATATATATATATATATATATATATATATATATAATGATAAATTAAGAAAAAACCTTAAAAATCCATATTGATTATAATTTATTTCATGAATATTGTTATATTCATCTCTTCAGACCGAAAGTTAATCCATCTAGACAGATATACTGAGATAAAAAACGAGGAGTGGAAAATAGAGAGAGAGAGAGAGAGAGAGAGAGAGAGAGAATAAAAAAGTGGAGGAGAAAAAAGAAAAAGAAAGAAAGAATATTAATAATAAAAAAGGAAGCAAGAAAAAATTACAATATAAAAAAATTAAAGGAAGAACGAAAGAGAGCGATGGAGATAACGAGAGAGGAGGTGAAAGGGAGGGAGAGAGAGTGAACGAAAAGAAAGGAAAGAAGAAATAAATAAATAAATGATGAGCCAATAGCAAAAATAAGAAAATAGAATGACATAGAAAAAATACCCTTAAAGGCCTGAACAAGTTAAAGAAGCGGGTAAGGGAAAGAAGGGTGGGAGGATCGGAAGTAAATGAGTTACAAGAATTTATCTAATGAAGTTACGTCATTTTAGATGGCTATCCTCATCACATAACACGATCATCATAATTTTAAACTAACAATAATAATAATAATAATAATAATATCTGACAATAAAATAATATAATGAAATAATATAATAAAAAATATAACAAAATAATATAATAAAAAATAAATTAAATAGATTAATAAGTCAATAAAACAATAAACAGAACTAATAAATTTACATAATAATAAAGGACAAATTTAGAATATAAAAAATTGATAAGGATAAAGAAAATACCATCAATAATAGTAAAATATGAATTATTAAATAAAAAAATTATATTGCTCTGTAACTTACATTGAGTTCTCGTTGGATTAATGTCCTCGTTGGATTTATCCCAACCAATTACAAATTGATATATATATATATATATATATATATATATATATATATATATACGCTGTATCTCTGATATTGAGGACTTTATTCCATAAATATAGCACACCTTAAGCTTATATTTCTTCATATATATATATATATATATATATATATATATATATATATATATATATATAGGTTTAATACAAATATATTATTTCTCATTTAGCTGGTTTATGTTATATTTAGCACACCGACTCTAGAGTTTCGTAGACGAACAATTTTGCAAATCTTCAGTTGATGAGGTATCAACAATTGTCTGCTGATTTTCTAATTTTCGTTATTTTTATATTAAGTTAAAAGAAATAATTTATGCGATTTTTTATTAGTACTCAGTTGATTTTTTTCTTGTGTCTTTACGTCTGTATATGTATTTATACGCACTGGGGTAAAATATCATGGTTATTTCTTCTTTTCATAATTTTTCTTGCTTTCTTATACTCTCTCATTATTCCTTTTCCTTCTTTTCTCTCTCTTCCGGCTCCGAGCGTCAGTGGGATGAAACAGAGCACAGAATATAAGAGATAGAAATGGTATAAAAGTTGTTGGAAGCAAACATATTCTTAATTTCCGAATAGGGCTAGTACGTTTTGGCTGTGTTCATAATTAATCTTATTAAGGTTTGGTTTCTTGTTTTTATAATAAGGGCTTTTAATTTTTTTTTTTTTTTCAGTTAAATATTTTTTATGTAGCAATGGAATCATATTTCAAAAAAATAATTATAATATATATATATATATATATATATATATATATATATATATATATATCCGAGAATTACGGTCAAGCATGGGAAACAGACTGTATTGAAATCAGTTTTTTTTGGTATACATATACATATTTATGGGTTAAAGTGTTCAATATCAGGGATAGAGAATATGTAAATATAAAAATGGACACTGAGGTCAACACCCATCGGTAACACCAGTTTGTATTATGCTGACTTGACTTGAAGATTGCGTTCAACCCTGAAAAAAAACTGCCACGGCTGTTATATATATATATATATATATATATATATATATATATATATATATATATATTAATTCCATTACATTCAGTTACGTGCTAATACCCTTGGGAAAGGTATTAATCCTCTTCTTCTCCCTCCAGCTATGGGTAAGTAGCAGGCGAGACTGGGTTCTGTAGCCTTGGATGGCAACTGGTCTAGGAGAAGGCAGGTCTCTGTATTCGGCACAAATCTTTGGTTCTTTGCTTCTGTACAAAGCCTTCACCACTATAATCAAATCATATGTCGGTTCCTTGACCGTTATACATCGAATATATATATATATATATATATATATATATATATATATATAACATAATGGACTATTCCATACGTGATAAATACTGCGCCTCAAGAGGAAGCAGAGTTCAGTCTGAAGTCGGACGACTGGCTGATCGGTTGAACTCTCTTCGTTCGGGCGGGGAGGAACCCGAATGAGTCTACGCCGAAGGGCGGAGTCGCTTTCGGGGAGGTAAACCGACCCTGAACCCGTTTATACGGGTTCAAAGGGCATATTTTTGGCCGAGCACACGGGCTCGGAGATCCCACGTTAAACCGTCCTTGTGCCACATGATGCTCTCTGGTGGGGGGTGACTAAATACTGGTCAGTCTGAAGTCTGGAGTGAGGTCCGTCAGAAGTTAGTCAGTCAGAGCGAGCGAGTCAGTCAGTCGAGTCAGAGGCAGTCCGAAACAGAGTCACGTTCAGACAATTACTACAAGACATTGGAATAGTGATACTGGTCGAGACTACATTGTTCTCTCTACTAAACCTGATTGTTCGTACTAACACTTCTACTTCTCTGTATATATTCCTGTTTGTAATATATCTGTGTTATTCCATATCCGTGTTCGAGTTCTTCTTTATTGGTTCTACCTTGGACTATCACCGTGGTACAAGGAACCGGACCATAACACACACACACACACACACACACATATATATATATATATATATATATATATATATATATATATATCTTTCTTTTCACTTCTCTTAACAACATTTTCTTTTTACTCATGTTTCTTTTCTTCTTGTTCGTTCGACTCTCCTTCTTGACATTTTTTTCCTTTCACTCATCATCTTATTTTCTTTCTTTTCATTCCTCTTCTTTCTTTCTTCTGTCGAATTCAGAATCTACTTTCTTTTCTACTGTTTGTTTCTTTTTCTCTCCTAATTTATAACGTCTTTCCCGAACCTGATGTTGCAATGATAATGAGTTTAGCTTGTTCCAACATAACGCACTCAATGGGATGATAACGTTGGAGACTGTCTTCTCGCTGTGGTCTTTGATCAATAGAAAACCAAATTATAATTAATGACAGAAAGAAAAGGTAACGCTATTTATTTGAGCAAACAAGCCCGAAATCACTGAAATGAGACGAATAGTGAGAAAGTCACTTCCTCCCGGGCTGGGCGTGTACTTCTTCACATTTTCTTACTGTTTGCTCCAGTATCGTCTCGTATTTTAAACAAAACAATGTTACTGTCGGTTGACTTAATGAATAGACAAAACGCATTTTCCTATAGATCTTGCTTACTTTGTTCTTACCAGCGAGGGTATACATCAGACGGCCTACATCCGCAATTTCAGAACATCTATATTTGTTCACGGATATTTTCTCGGCTATGCATCAGCCTGTAGAAGTTGCCTTGTGAAGACGCGATACTTTTCAATTTGGCTAACTTAATTGATGCAAGACAACCAACATATAAAAGAAAACCATTCAGTTCCGCCATATTAAATCCATACAATTAAATTCGTCTTTCTTTCAGCGTTAAGTATAATTTTATAAATCCACTTTTTTTCCCCTGAAATTTCTTCTATTAGGTACAAGGGATACAATCGAAAATGGTGTATTTTTTAATTGAAATTACCATAAGCAAGGCCTATAATACACAAGGGTGTGAAAGAATTAGAAAACAGAAGCATAATTATTATGAACAATAGAAGTGTAATCAGGAAGACAGTAGATAACGATTGACATTGCATTTAAATTTTTGAAGATGAAAGTTAGCTGAAAAACATGGAGCCTGAAGAGAGTTCCACAAGGAAGTAGTGCGAAAAAAGAAACTGTTAGCATAGAACTTACGGTTGCATCAAGCCAATTCATCTGTAAACTGATGAGGTCTTGTTACAAGTCTGGTACTGCGCTTACAGTCATAAAGGCTAGATGCCTTAGCAAAGAGCTCATACGAAGAATTACCATGAAAGTATTTATAAAAATGGCACAGAGAAGCAACTTAAGTGACTTAAGCCGAGACGCCATGTCGGGTTTGTAATCTCTAAATTAATAGCAGAATCAACACACTATATGTGATAGAAATATTCTAAGCATGGTCGAATGGTAGTCATATAGATATGTAAGATAAATTCTGGAGAAAAAGTTATCTAGCAAGACGCAGTGAACTAACTTTCTTAACAGCTGACCTAGCAATGGATTCAATAGAGTCTTTCCACTTCGTGTTAGCTGAGAATGTGTTAGGTACCTATTCTATTGTAATGGACTCTCCCATAGATAATAAGTTGGAGTAGCAGTGGCAAGTCTGGCAGAATGGTGTTGAGCGCGTCAGTCGAGATTCGGATATTTGAAGTACCAACCATCACAACCAGATTGCTGCGCCATTGACTCTTATTTTCCAAGTTCCTAACGTTTTGTACGTCGGACCTAATTTAGGACGAATTATTAGAAATACAAACCTCCACTGTGAAAATACTCCACAACAGAATGTTAGTCCAAGACTTTGTTGCCAATCTAGTACTGTGCTCAAATTCATAAAAATCAGATGCCATAACGAAGAGGTCCCGTGAAAAAATACCATGAAATAATTTCGGCCATGTCTGATTTAGTACTCCCACATCTTTACCTCAATTTCCAGCCTTGATAGAGTTTAAATTAGTTTACGTAGGCTTGTGGTTGATAGCTTATTTCCCTCACTGCAACCTCTTTCACTATAAGCACATTATTACAAACTTGTCGTTAATCAATCGCTATTTCCATGGCAAATGTTCAGATGAAATTCATTCCTTAATACCACCAATTCAGACATTTAATGTTATACACTATAAAGATAATAGTTTACACAAATTTGAACAAGTTGGACGCCATGCGTGATATACATATGTGCGTCAAGCTCTGACGAGGCTATTTCGTGTTTTAGATGAACGTTTATGTTTGGTAGAATCTTGTGATGCTGAATAAAACTGACTTTAACATAACCCTTTTTAATCTTCTCACCCCAAGAAAAGCAATACATCCGTTAAGACGCAAGAGGATATGACAAAAAAGAAAAACATAATGATGAGACCTAGTTGCCAATCTAGTACTGCGCTCAAATTGAAAACGTCTAGGTGCCGTAGCGGAGATTTAATCTGAGCGAATACCGTGCAGGTATTTATAGAAAAGGCACAAGAAAGCTATATTATGGCAGTTAGAATGTGACTGAAGCCGAGACGCCAGGTCGGAACCAATAATATTGCTGATTCTTCTTTGAATTTTATCAAGAAAGACAAAAGGTCATCAGAACAATTACGATAAAAATACACGGAGAAGCGATGTTCCGGCGATGGGAAAGTGACTGAAGTCGAGATGCCAGATCAGGACCAATAACATTGCAGATTCTCATCTGGATATTATCAAGAATCAGACCAGATGTGAGAGCAATATTCAATGCATAGGCGAATGGTAGATTTATCAATGTGTAAAATAGATTTTAGCACGACACAATAAACCAACTCTCCGAGGACGAGACCTAACAATGGATTCAATATAATAAATTTCAATTTCATGTCAGCTTATCCTGTATTCAGTTTTATTATCTCCTATACTAAATTCATCATAATTGGTCCATACACCGTGGTATTTAAAGTGGTTAGAATTTATTAATTTTACGTTCTGAAATGTGATGAATTCCAGATACATGCCATCACTATTCTCGTTCCAAATCTAGACGATGGATTTGGGCAGATGAACTCAGTGCATGAAAAAATCCAGAAATTGTCAGAGTCAGGTCTACCAGCGGTTGAGTTGGTAACTGCACGCATTTTCTTGCTATTCACTTCAATATAGCTTCCTGTTTTAAAAATGTTTCTCTGGAGGTCAGCACAAAAAAAAAAAAAATAAATAAATAAATAAAATAAAATAAAATAAAAATAAACGAAATATATTTTCTTATACATCATAGAAAAATATCTTTTTTACAATTACCGAACAGACCCTGAATATTCACCGATTGTATCCTTGGAAACAAAAAATTATGAATTGTATGTGCGTTTAAAACTCAGTAAATTTAAAAATAAGTTATTCCAAAATTCGCTTGAAGATGAAACTAATGCTTTTAATTTAATTATATAATTAAATTTGAAGGTTTTAGCTTTGGTTTTTGAAACATGGTAATTCTTGTGTAGCGAAGGAACCATATTTTAAATCAGTTAATATATATATATATATATATATATATATATATATATATATATATATATATATCTTAATTGTTTTATTACTCTTCCCGCAGAACTTTTTCACTGACAATTCAAGGAAGACATTTGAGTCACTAACATACAAAAAGAGAATGTCTTATATATTTAACATCGAAAAACATAAGAAAAATTAATTCCTTTTAATAATATGTGGAAATATCCACTCTTTGCCTGATGAAGGTCGCGAGACCGGAAACACGTGTAGTCAAATTATGGAAAATAAAGCATAATATATTTTTTAAAAATCCATATTACAACCAAAAATGTTTGATTCTCAATTCTTTTATTATATATTTTTTTATATATATATATATATATATATATATATATATATATATATTTCTGCATATGCGTATGCGCATACAAAAAGATCTGATCAAAAATATCGGCACTGTTGCTATGGTAACGGAGCTAAAGTACCCAGAGAGAAGCCGTTTGGAACAAATTGACCTTGAACTCTGTCGCGCATAAACACTAAATTATAACGTTTTCGCTCACTTCGGTTGTTTATAGCCGTGCTTGGAAGGAAAGTGTGTAGAGTGTGGTCGTCTCACCACATCACAATGGTTCCATCAGATTGTGCCGAAGTTTCTGGTCACGGACAACATTCCTAAAGTCCAACAATCACCATGTTTTCCCATATCGGTCACCTTGCGATTTTTTATTAAAAATAAGAAGGAACAACATTTTAAGATGTCGAGAAAATCCAAGAGAATGCAACCAGGCATCAGCTCTTTGTCCCCCCAAAACGGCTTCCAGAAATGGTTCCACCAATGGAAATGACACTGGATAAAATGTGTGGATTCAGGAAGGAGCTACTGCGAAGGAGATTAAATAACGAATTGATATGTGTTGTAGTTTTCTTTTTATAGCATCATTACCGAGACCTCATATGTACAATGAGCAAACCTCATATGTAAAGATAATTACTTAAAAAACGTACGATATTTGGGATATTTCCTTACCTGTTACATTCAATCTAAAAGGAAAGTTACAGCCTATCTATATATATATATATATATATATATATATATATATATATATTCTAATCCGTCACATGTACATAATACAAGTAATAACAGAAAGATTTCAATGTAAAATAATAAAGTAATTACCAAACGCAATTAAAATATATTAACAACAAAGAAGCAGAGAGTCAATGGAAAGATTATTGATTACTTATCAGTTAATACACGACTGCGTAGAGTTTCTAAGAAAAATACTAATTCATCTTGAAATACATGATGCTCGACTTTAGCATCCGAGTTAACACAATAGTCAAGCACATATTTGTAATCACCCAGACAGTGGCATAATATCTCTATTTATAGTAAATGGCGATCTACATTTTTATTGTTGAGAGATTTAAATTCAAACTTTGTTGTCAGTAGTGACAGTTTTCATTCATAGATGACAACATATATATATATATATATATATATATATGATTGTGCATTTTGATAGCAATCACTCTTTTATATAAGTTTCATTTAAAAACAATTGACAAGGTGCTTTTTTTAATTATTTTTTATTAATTTTCTTCTTTTTCTGTGCGTACAGAATTATGTAGATATTGTCCGAATGTCCTATATGTTCGGACGCTTTCAGCTGTACTTTTACCCATTATCAAGGATAATTTCTTATATATATATATATATATATATATATATATATATATATATATGTGTGTGTGTGTGTGTATACATACAATATATATAGAGAGAGAGTGATCTATCTATCTGCCTCTCTATCTCTCTTTCTGTACATATAAATATTTCAGTTTGTGTATTGTGTATACTTTCTAATCTTCTTTATATTGATATATCAATGCAGCATATTTTTCTCACGCAGCTACACTTATGACTTGGCCCATAGTAAATCCTGTTCTCGTTCGCTTTTGCACAAAGCCAACATAAGCAGGGCTGCGTATTCTTCGACTGCACCCACTGCATTTAATTTTTCTTGTGTTCTCATAATCTTTTCTTGACAAAACTTATGTCGAAACTGTCCGAATTTCACGCAAGAAATCGTTCCACTCCCTAACAATTTGCTTGTAGACTAATGTTTACCTCTCGACTCAAGTATAAAAAACAGATTTCGACGTTAAACCCAGTGTTCATATTTCATTAAATTAACCAACCAACATAAACACAACGATACAACAATCGACTCTCTGTAAATGTTCCTCCTTTTATTATGACCGTTTCAACCAGTTCTTTTCATTTTTCAAATTAAAAAGAAATTGCCAATTTCTCTCTTGTTCATTAACTGATCGTTTAGGGTTTCACATGCGTTTTGTTTATTCCTCAACAAGAATTCTTGCTTTTTTTTTTATTGAAAGAGCAGTTACTTTTAGCGCCCTTTTACAAGACTAATTTCTACTTATATATACATACATGTGACAAAATAAAGGAACAAATATGAAACATAGATCAATCTAACATGTTTCACTGTTAATAAAGCTTCGTCAGAGATTGAAAGAAAACAGACAAAAAGACGGAAACTCTGGTATTTTCAATTTTTTTTGTTGTGGGGGGAGGCAGTTATCATTGGTCAGTCACGTGTCATAGCCTCTTTCCCTTCTCCGTCATTGGCGTGTTTATTCACAGAATAAGTACGTAAAAATTCGCCTTTCTTTGGCTTAGGGGAAAATCTCCGACTGTTGCCGAATCTGTCGGGTTTCGATCCCGCCAGGAAGCAATCGGATGTCTAGCCACACTGATGAGCTGTGGATGACAATTTATACGCACCCGAAAAACTTAAATTCGATTGTGCACTCTTGATAGATAAGTACACTCTTGAAGATAAGTACGAATTTGTAAATAACGACTATTACAACTAACATTACAAGGCTCTTCCCCGCTTCCCTGAATTGAGCTCTCTCATTCATTGGCGTGTTTATTCACAAAATAAGTACGTAAAAATTCGCCTTTCCTTCAAACGTGCTCCGATGACTTAGCGGGGGTGGGGAATCTCCGACTGTTACCGATTAGCCGGATTTCGATCACGGCGTGAAGCAATCAGATGTCTAGACACGCTGATGAGCTGTGATACAGCGAAACAGTCTGTCTGCGGATGACAACATATATATATATATATATATATATATATATATATATATATATATATTGTGACACGGCCCCCAATGTTAACTGTTAAATCAGACGTACAATAAACGCGCTATCTTTTTGTTTCTTAAACAGAAATAAAAATTCTTAAAAAGAAACAAGAAAAACAGAAGATGAAAACCTAGTGATGTTTCCTTCAAAAGCCGTGACTCGGGCACAGGCCAAGAGAAAAGATAAAGAACTGAGATTTTGCGGAGAAAGGGTCGAGATAATTGACCTATCACAAACCTTTTTAAATCACGACATAGATTTTAAATGTCTCTCTGATAGTCTCAAGAAAAAGAATAGTGTTGGTAATGTAGAGTCCGCTATGGATGATTCCCTATCAAGGAGACAACTCTGGATAGAACAGGGGAGAGATTATTCTACCTTTTTAATCCCGCATTGCCAAAAGAAGTGTTGCAGAAAGTTCACACAGGATACTTTGGTTAAAACAATATGTTGACGAGGAAATGAGGACCTCCACATATCCCAGCTTCGGAAGATTGGTAGTGGTTTCCTGCAACATGGCGGGCATCAACTTCTATCAGGAGGAATCGGTAGATACTCTGGAAGGCAATTTATCTTTAGGATATGGATTGGAAGCTGGAAATTGTGGTGAATATTTCTGTTCAGTTGATAATCTTGCAGCACTTCAGAAGTTGGAATAAGTATTGATAGCGATAATGCATTGAGCCAGCAGTTGATAGCAATAGGAATTCTAGAAACTTTACGTGCAAGCTGACAGCGGTAAAGTGGGCTGTATTGAGGTACCTCTGGCAAGTGATGAACTAATCGTTCCCTCTGATCTGGTAGAAAAAGTTCCTCATGTGGAAATGTACTGTCAAGAGAATAGGAACTTCTTTCCAAATGCTGTCGCCACTTATATTCTTCCTCTTATGAAATACCTCAGTGACAATGATTAAGTTAAGAATACAATTCATGCTGCCCTGGCTGTACTTCTGGAGCAAGAATTAGTTGAAAGAGTTTATGTTGAGGATCAGGTGGTTTCAGGTGTAATTGGACCTTGCTGGTTCCGGCAGTCCTGATGAATTCCGCTCAAAGCTGTTGCATTCATGTGAAAGATTGCAACCTTAACTTCCCGGGAGATGACAGAACGTCTGTTTTTTACTCACTCAACCCAAATGTGTTATATCGATGTGATAAAGCATTACGATGAAAGGGGAAATATTGAACCTATATCAGTGGCCCATAGGTCCACACTTGCATCTGAATCAGATGAGGATAGAGAGGTCCTTTCTATCAAGGCGCGGAATTCCGTTATAGACTTTCGAAATAAGATGAAAAATGAAAATAGAAGATTGTTATTGTGGAGTCTGGCATTGCAAGAATATGATATACGCCACATTAAAGTTGTTGACAATGTGTACGCTGACGCCTTATTCCGTATCTAATATATGTCTTAAGAAAAATAGCCATTTTTCGTTTTCTTTTAGGTTGGGTGGTGTGAGATGGCCCTCAATGTTAACTGTTAAATCAGACTTACAATAATTGTAATTATAGACGCGTTGTCTTTTTGTTTCTTCTTCTCCGCTTCCCTTTTTTTGTGTGTGTGTCCTGGGGTACTGCCTATCTGGATTAAATTTTGTTTGGGCAAAGAAAGGTCAGGAAAGGAATTTGGGGTCACTTGACAACAAACAGAATGACCTCCTAAAAAAGCGAGAGTGAATCGCTCACCTACGCTGACGTGACATATATCACCAAGTGTAATTTTTTTATTGGAATTTTAGTTTCCCGATGACACCTAGCGACAACAGTTCGTGAAAAAATAGACTCTCATCATGCGATCGTAAGGGATGAGAAATACCTTCAATCCAGACATTACTTATTGTCTAGGGAATAAGGAAATTTCATCTTGGATATCTTGGATTTATTTTAGTATTTAATAGGTAAAGGATAAGGGAATATTGTACCTAAATATATACAAAGAAAACTTTCATCTTGGATGCAATCCAAGTAACCAAAGGAAAATGGAACGCAAACATTATTCCGGAATTCTATATTTCACATTGCGGAAGAAAAAACAACCAATTTTTGGGAACATTCTACAGCAACTTTGTCTGTCTGTCATTACGAACATTCGCACTTCAAATTCATGAAATACAAACAACTCCAAATTCCTGAAACACTGACAACCAATATCAGGTAAGTGTTCCCTTATTTTTTCTCATATTTACCTGGGCCCAGGAATCTGTCTCTGTGCTGGTGGTATCACGGCTACGACTAGCTTGGACCGGCTCTAACCAGCTTGGACCAGCTATGACAAGCCAAAGACACCTATGATTAACTTAGACCAGCTCTGACCACCTTGGACACGCTATGACCAGCTAAGACCAGCTTGAACCAGCGGCCCGAGTAAAAACACTCGGGTCCCCACGTTAAAAAATGACCTTGTGTCACAACCTGACTCAGTGGTGGGGTCAAGTAAATCTCTATTTTTTTCCATATTTAGTATTTTGTTATATAAAATTTAGGGACATCTCTACTCTAGGTGGTGTAATGATTAGTAAGCTTGTCTCGCTTGAACAATTACGACTGAGTAGTGAGTTCGATCCTCACTGAGTGCCCCATACTTTCGGCCTTGTGCCACATCAAATTTACGCTTGGTAAATCATTATATAAAATTTATTTACAAGTGTTAATCTTGTGTTTGTTGCTCGTCGGTACCTGTCCGTGTGTTTCTGTCTAAGCGAACCCCACATTTCCTTTTCTTTTTTTGAACCTGGTGTTCATACTTTTATACGTTGCGAATTCGTAACAACACACACACACACACATACACACACACGCCCGCACACACACACACACACACACACACACACACACACACACATATATAAATATATATATATATATATATATATATATATAAGGCAACATGTGTATGTGTAACGAATCCAAGGCCGCAATTTTCGACGGATTTGCACCAAAATTTACATGCATTAGCGGGAGGGCCAAGACCAAATTTGCATTTCCAAAACACCATCGATAGTAGAAATAATCGATTTTTTCATGCTTCTACGGCAGTTTTCATGTAGTTTGCGGCCATTTTCTACTGGCCAGAGTGAGAGCCAATAACTGGCTCCCACAAATAGGCAGGAAGATTCTATTGGCCAGAGTGAGAGCCGAATGTTAACCAGCATGCTAGCATGCAAAAAAAATCGATAGCTGCATTCGTCACAAGTGGGTAAAATTTAAATCTGCATGTCACTACTCCAATTGGCTCATTCGCTTGCTTAAACTCAATGTTGATTCTGTTTCCGCAGAACTGGATTGGGTGTGAAAAAGTATTTGTTGTTAACATTCTTTTTTCATTCGGTTTTTCCAGTTTTTTTTTTAAAGCTGGTCGTTTTGTATTGATTTTGTTTAGTTCTTTTTCATAACAGATTTAATGTTTAGTATAGAGCTTAGAAAAAATTCGCAGTGTGAGATAGGCAAGAAGTAAGGCATGTAGCAACATCAGCACTGAAAAAGGCACTCCTGTAATGGCAAAGAAGGGCAAAAATATTTTAAGTCAAGTGATAGCGATTGCTGTATGAGTCGTACGTATGTTTCGCTGAATGCGACTGACAAGGAAAATTAAATTAAATTTTTATTTAGTTTTTCCAGCATTCTTACATTTTTCCTTTCAGCGGGATTAAGGGAGTGAAAAAATTCATCGTATTTTCATTTTCCCAAGCGCTTTCAGTGACTTCTTTAACCATATTCAAGGGGGGTGTTTTTAGCTATTGTTAATTTCTCTTCACTTTTGACTGTTGAAGATGTATTTTTGTGTTGTTTTGAACACTAGTAGAAAGGTTTAGTCCGAGTTTCGCAAGTTGAGCGTGACTGGAATTCAAGTGAACGTATTAAAAAAAAAAATCAGCACCACTGTTGAATAAGGTGAGGTTGATATTGGTAGCAAGGTGTTTTATATCCAGGACTCCTCTCACTGCGAGATGTTTCCAGTAATTTGACTTATATAGAATTTTTGTATTTTAGACCAATGACAAAAATGGCTAAAGAAGCAGCCAAAAGCTCTTGGGACAATACGGACGGTTTTTGCTCTCTCTTACTCCCACCAAACGGAAAAATGAAAGAAAGCTGGAAAAACGAAATAAAAAATTAATGAACTTTTCCTTGTTTGTTATATTCAACGAAACATGCTTAACAGAAAGGTTCCTGCCCAAATATACATTAATATATATATATATATATATATCTGTTGTTATATTTGGGTGGGAGATTCCCAGTTCTAACTTCCTAGTCTCGCTAGATTTAAAAAAAAAAAGCGTCTCGGAGTCCTTGTGACTGAGGAATTATTTTCCACCCTCCAACACCTCTCTTACGACGGACGAACTACATTCCTTGGTTCCACTAGTTCTAACCTTCGAGAATAGGACCCGTCATGCCACTTACATAGTAGGAAACCACCCACATTCCCTCCGTATTCCGCCTGGGAGAAGTAAGTTCCACTCAAACAGCTTCTTCCCGCGAATCACTGTTCAGTGGAACCGATCGCTACCCTATTGCTATTTCCATGGAAAGTGTTCAAACGAAATACATTGTTTAGTTCCACCAATTCTAACCTTTACGGCTAAGACCCGATGTGCGTGGCATAACCACCTCCCTATTCCATTGGTGAGAGGTAAATTTCACTCGAACAGCTTTCCTCACGAACCGCTACTTTGTCGAACCGACTCCCAGGAGGTTGCTTCCCCGATCTCTGCAATCTTGTTCAAGTCTAGGGTTGATCGTTATCTTCGCCTCCTATCCGTATGAACTGCCTCTTAACGTAATCCTCTACCTCGAGTGGTGTCTGGCGCTTGTACAGGGTGAACCTTACTGCAATATATACTAGACTCTCCCGTCGAATTTGACGTATGAGGGTCAAGCAGATCAGTTCCTAGGGAACCGACAGCCCGACAACAGCACATGAGATTTGATTATAGTGGTGATTATAGTCGTGCAGGACCATCCACACTTTTTGAAGGGCCGAATACAAAGACCTGGTGCACTACGTGCCACAAGGTCCCCAAATGACCCTCCGCAGGTGTTGAATTCAGAGTTTTCCTTCTCCTAGACTGCAATATATATATATATATATATATATATATATATATATATATATATATATATATATACTTCCCTGGTAGAACAACTCGGAGTTTTATGCACAACGCGATCTTCAGGTGCTGGATATAGACTAACCTTTATATAACTTAAATTCTAATAAAATATCTGGTTAACACGATGTTGGCGTAGGTTTTTTTTAACACGATGTTGGTGTAGTATTTTTTTTAATTTTAAAACTATATGTTGCGTTTAAACGAGATTTTTATTATATATATATAAAATAAATAAAATAAAAATATTAATTTTATTTAAAGTTGTGAATGTTATTTTATATTAAACATAAAGTGAGATTTCTGGGGTTTTTTTTTTTAATTGAAATAAAAATTAGAAGATTTTTGTTAAAAGATTATATATATATATATATATATATATATATATATATATATATATATATATATCAGAATAAACGAACTTAAAAGCCATAACAAAAGATCATAATTACATTAAAATTAATCTGGATCAACGTATTTCAACAGATATTGATATAACCAGCTCTCTGCCTGCGATATATATATATATATATATATATATATATATATCATCTTCGTTTTTGTTGTTCTTTGCTGCTTCCAATTTTTTTACATTACTACTAAAAACAAGAAATTATTAACTCTGCCAAAGAACCAGCTTTTTCTCTTCTTTACTCGACTTTTCTTAATATATCTTCATCCCGTACCCCGGTTTCTCTAATCTACGCCACCCCGCACTGGTGTCTGAACGCTCGCCCATCCTTCACTCACACCCTGTACCTTTTCTTTCCCTTTAGCAAAAGCTTCTACTCCAATATGGTGCCACCCTCTTTCTCCATCTGTTGGAACTCTATATCTAAGGCTACGTAGCAGCCGCGCACGTCTTCCGCGCCGAATTCAACGGCTCCTGCCCAACTCTTTTCTTCATTCACTCACACACTTGATGTACCCACCCCCACTGTCTTTTTCTCATTGGGGAATCTTCCAATTTGGTTCTAACAATCCATTCACTATCTCCTTACTTGATTTCTTTTTGGCGCGATGTGGCAAACAAAGTGGGTCTTTTTTTTTAATCCGTTCTTAAACAATATGTTGTGCGATGTTTGAAATCTATATAATTTTCGGCTGGTATATAATCATGTTCATCATATATATATATATGTGTGTGTGTGTGTGTGTGTGTTTGTGTGTGTCTGTGTGTGTGTGTGTGTGTGTCTGTGTGTGTGATGTTTACTTAACTTTTAAATATCAATTTTTTCTCGGCTTCGAAGTTTCTTGGTAAAGTTTCCGGTCTTCAGTGGGTTCTGGTTTTAAATGATATTTCCATTTTTTTTTCAATTTGTTCAGCGTCTTCTTAAATCCGTTTTTTCACTCCGTTTTCTACATGGTTTATTCATATATTTAACGTTCTTTTACATGCGCACGTTCATTTTGCCTTTGCTCACGTCTTCATTTTTTCGTGTCACGATGTAAAATATGTTATATATATATATATATATATATATATATATATATATATATAAGAACCAAATAACACACACACTTAACAGAGACACATCCCCTTTCCAGGAGCCAATAAAACTGTCAAAATGATCAAGAGAATTCAGAGCAGCATGAATCCATCCAGCTCTTATCTTAAATAACAACCTAAAAGAGACTGTTTGACCAACACAAAGACTGACCAAAATTCGCGTTAAATAAATTAAAAAAAACAAATGGAACCTACAGACAAAAGTTCATTTTCTCCATCAAGACATTCATTTCAGTAGTTCACTGCTACCAGCAAGTAGAAAATTATTTTTCTCCTGATGATGGCCATGTTGGCCAAAACTAGTCGAGGAATCTAAACGGAATAATAATAAAAACGAAGAAATATTAATATACAACCCAGTGTGTCTGAAGTTTTTAATTTTTTAATATTTTTTCATTGTTCAATATATATATATATATATATATATATATATGTCGTGCTTTTTTCATGCATAACGCAATCTTCAGGTGTTGAGTCTGAACTGACCGTTACGCAATTTGAATTTTAATATATCTGGTTATCACAATGTTAGCGTCGTTATGTATTATCCTGGGATTAAAGTTTTTTAATTTTAAAAATTACATTTAGCAATTAAAATAATGGGTATACACACACACACACACACACACACACACACACATATATATATATATATTTATATATATATATATAAGAAAAGAAGCATAACATTTTTTTAAATTATTTTAGATTCTGAATATTCATTTTTTAACTTTTTTTTAATTAAATTGAGATAACTTATTTAAAAAAAGTAATCATTAATTTATTTTCAAAATAGACATTATTATTATTTATTATATATTATATTATTATATATTATATTATTTATTACATATTATATTATATTCAAATAGACATTATTATTATTTATTATATTCAAAATAGACATTTACATTAAAAATAAATAGTAATTTCAAATAAAAATTAATCTGAATTAACGTTTTTTAAGCAGAAACTTATTTTTAACTATTAATTCATTTTTTAAATAAATTCTAATTATTTAAGTGTTTTAAGATAACCAGTTTTTAAACAAGACATAAGTTACCTTTATTTCCTTTATATGTATATGAATATGTGTATTTATTAATATATACTTAATAGCTCTGTTATATTATATCGAGCACTGTTTTATTAACACCAGCAAATATATGAGATATATATATATATATATATATATATATATATATATATATATATATATATATATATATATGCGACATATTATAATTGCAAAACACACACACATATACACACACATATATATATATGACCTCAAGCAGAATATATATATGTGTGTATTTGTGTGCGTACGTTAGTGTGTTTCATCAGTGGTGACAACGCTATATATGACAAACCGCATTTCAAGTGTACCTGCATGTTAGGGTACTTCACTTTTCTTTAGAAAATCAATATTGCACTTAATGCAAAAGCTGAGGATTGAAGTGCTAAGTAATGAACGCAAAAATTAGATTTATAGTTTTCACCAATTTTTGAGCATTTTGTTTTAAAATCGTCTGAAAAATGTACCTAATGTCAGCAGGTTTTTGCTTACAAATTGACTTCAAAATTTGACGATTTCATTATTAATCCAAATAAAGTATTTATTAGATACATTGAACAGAAAATATAGTGAAACCAGAATTCTAATTATGAATTAGCATAAGAAAAATATGGTATGCTTTACTGTATTTGATAAGTAAAAACTGAGTGAAAAATTATAAAAGATAAATGAATAAAATTTGCTAGATCATCTCTATCTATAAAAGGCAGGATGTGTGTGTGTGCGTGTGTGTGTGTGTGTGTGTGTGTGTGTGTGTGTGTGTGTGTAATGAATGCACGGCCGCAATCTTCGACGGATTTGCACCAAAATTTACATGCACATGTTCCAAGTTAGCGGAAAGGCCAAGACCGACATTGCATTTCCCAACTCCCATCGATAGTGGAAATAATCGATTTTTTCATGCTTCTACGGCAGTTTTCATGTACTTTGCAGCCATTTTCTACTGACCAGAGTGAGAGCCTATAGCTGGCTGCCACGAATAGCCAGGAAGATTCTACTGGCCAGCGTGAGAGCCAACAGCTGACTGACACGAATGTTAACTTGCATGCAAAAAAAAATCGATAGCTGCATTCGTCACAAGTGGAAAAAATTTAAATCTGCATGGCACTTTACTCCAATTGGCTCATTCACTTGCTTAAACTCAACGTTGATTATGATTCCACAGAACTGGGTTGGGTGTGAAAAAGTATTTGTCGTTAACATTCTTTTTTCATTCTGTTTTTCCAGTTACGAGTCCTTTTTTAAAGCTGATCGTTTTGTGTTCATTTTGTTTAGTTCTTTTTTATAACAGATTTAATGTTTAGTATAGAGCTTAGAAAAAATTCGTAGTGTGAGATAGGCAAGAAGTAAGGCATGTAGCAACATCAGCACGGCAAAGGGCACTCCTTTAAAGGAAGGGCAAAAATATTTTAAGTGAAGTGATAGCGATTGCTGTATGAGTCGTACGATTTTTGAATCAAGCACGGGCAACGCCGGGCCATGCTGCTAGTAATTAATAAAAATAAAAAAAGATAAGAGTGTATATAACACCATAATACTGCTGCGCACAAAATTTGCATTGTTTATTAAAAATCACACTAAAACTACTGCACTGTATAACATCTTACATCATAATATAGATAAATTGTTCAGTATAATGTCCCTTTGAAGTAAATGAAGATCTTATTTGATGGCACAATGATTTAGTAATTATGTTCTTGTACCATGCATCTTGTCCATATACAATTTGTAAAGTTTCAGTAAATTATAAATCTTATAAGGCTGTGCTTTAAGGCTTTCACTGGTCACCGGAATGAAATTCCAACGCTACGATGTTGAATCTGAACGTCATCTTCCAACTCGTTTCCTCAAAAAACGGTAACGATTTGGAAAAACAATTTTGTGTCGTTATTTATCATGTGAAACCCAAACTTTCAAATTGAGTCGTCCTGGGTAAGACGATAAACTACGTCCAGCAGCAGCAGGAGGTTTTGAGGCGCGTTGAACCACCTCTTAATTGCTAGTGTTCCCAGGTGCACTCTGACCCAGGGTGGTAGCACCTGTTAGGGTCCCAGCTATGGGCAAATAGTTAACAACACAGACTACATCCGCGTCCTGCGTATGACGATAAACTACATCCGCGTCCTGGGCAAGATGATAAACTACGTCCAACAGCAAGGCCTCTGATAATAAGTTTTTGAAAAAATAATATTACCAGCTATACGTATTTGAAAAAAATAATATTACCAGTTATACATTTTTGAGGAAAAAATATTAACAGACATAGTTTTTTGACGAAACAAAAATATTACCAGGAAAAAACATAGTCGGCATTAAATGACCCATTGTTGTTGATATGCCGAACCGAACAAACCATCAAATTGAGTGCCATATCACCGTTCCAAAATCGGCCCGCCCTACTACACAACTGTGGGCACATGAAATATTAATAGCTTTTAAAAACTAATGATAGTGAAGAAAAATATTGTTTTAGTCGGTGGAATTACTTTCGGAGCGTCCATTGCATTTAAATGAAGCCCTACCAACCGTTACATATTGCCAGTCATCTTGTCTATCGTTGTACTTAACCCAGGCACATCACACTGAGAGACATATAAAAATAGTGAGTGTTATGTAGTATAGTTCACCCAATACAATGCTCATTGGAGAACTCCTATTTTTGGTCAGAGATTTGGTAGTTATTTGTAAAGACTATATTGAATCCATTTCTAGGTGAGATATAATTGGTCCGCTTCCACTGTTGTTTACATGGAGCTCCTTGATAAGATCCAAAGAAGAATCGGCAATATTATTAGTCTTGATCTGGCGGCTCGGCTTTAGTCACTTGCCCACCACCGGAATGGCCACTCGTCTACATACTTTCGTAGTAACGCGGGTGTTCCCCATGTCTCCATCCTTGGTCCTACGCTGTTTTTAATCTCCATTAACGAACTTTTTGATGACATCAGCTCTCAACTTGTTAACGACGCCGACGACACTATCATTTACACCTGCCTCGATAATAAGGTTGATCAGTCCGACAAGTTCAAAATGGCAGCTTGTGTAAAAACGATCTCAAGACAGTCGTTAACTGGGACAAAAAAAAAATTGGCTTAACGCCTCCAAAACTAATCTCATCTCCATTAATCATCTGAGAGACCCCTCTCTGTCTTCTATCAGAATGGCTGATGCTAACCTGCAGGATAATGACTCGTTTCACCTTCTTGGGCTAACATTCTCAGCTAACATGAAATGGAAAGACTATACTGAATCCATTGCTAGGTCAGATATAATTGGTCCGCTTCCACTGTTGTTTACATGGAGCTCCTTGATAAGATCCAAAGAAGAATCGGCAATATTATTGGTCTTGATCTGGAGGGTCGGCTTTAGTCACTTTCCCACCACCGGAAGGTTGCCTCTCGGCGCTCTTTTTTTATAAATAGTTTCGGATGAGCTCTTCGCTTTGGTACTTAGACTGTATGAATTTAAGTGCTATACTATTTCCGTTCCCAATTCCCCCACATCCTGTGACCCCTTGCTTGTTAATGGTTGTACACTCTTGTTTGGGACGATACCGATTTAAAAAAAAAAAGGAAAACCTCAGGAGTGTAGCTCGTTTGAACATAAAAGCAGCGATAGAACTGCGAGAGTCTATCAATATTTCGACTATGGGAAAGTGGTTGTAAGGTTGGAAATAATTCATCACTCACAAGACCGTGTAATTGCTTTTGAATTCTTCGTAATCCTCTAACTTAAGGATTGTGTAGCTCCGGCGCAGATATGGCAGAACTTTCTATTTTTGGTCAGAGATTTGGAAGTTATTTGGAGCGTTGAACAATATTAAATGGGCTGACCCTCTCTAACCTCCACTGTAAAGAGGGAATAGAAAACATAATAAAACATTAGGAACGATGAGAATACATGTTTTATTACCTCACACGTTTTAGAGGTTCAAACAAAACAAAAAAAAGGCCAAGACAAACAAAAATTTATTTTGGAAAAATGTTTTAAAATCGATAAAGTAAAGGTTGGTTTTAATTTCATTCACCCATTCATTGAATATTGCTGTCACATTTGATCTGCTGTTTAGGCCATGTATTTAACGATTCTTAACAAAATTTAAAGAAGAAACTGTAAATTTATCGGTCCTGGCCTGGCATCTCGGCTTCAGTTTCTCTTTCACCGCCATATTGTATTTTCCCTGTACAATTTTTATAAATATTTTCATGGTAGTTATTCGAATGTGCTCTTCACTATAGTATTATAATCCCACATTAATTTCGTCCATTTAACTGATGTTTCGGTTTTTTATTACTAACAGTTGTTCAGCTTTATTTTTTGGTACCTATACTTTATGCCTTCAAGCGCAGTACTCGATTGGCTTCAAGGTTTCATTATTTTACAGTTGAAATGGCTAGGTGTAACCGCATGTTCTATGCCAATAGTTTCTTCTCTCTCTCTCTCTTTCTCTCTCTCTCTCTATCTCTGCCACATATGGTTCACAGCTCCTGATATATATTTAGAGATTCTTGATAAAATCCAAAGAATAATCATCAATATTATTGGTTCTGACCTGGCATCTCTACTTCAGTTACTTTCCTACCGCCATAAAGTTGCTTCCCTGTACCTTTTCTATAAATACTTTCATGGTAATTGTTCAAATGAGATCTTCACTATAGTATTATAGTCCCACATTGATTTCGTCCATTTAGCTGATGTTTCTGTCACATTTAAGGATTACGGAGTTTTTTTTTTATTAGTAACATTATTTTGTTTAGTTCTTGTAAATAGATTTGTATTCATATTGTAATACACATTGAGGTTAGTTTTTAATTGTTGTTTTATTCCCCTCTCTCCACAGACAATGAATTGTACATATGGGGACTAGTTAGGACTTTCATAGAGACAATGAGGTATTATGGTGGGTGTAGTAAGAAAGTTAAGTAAAAATATGTTGTTTTGGTATTAGGAAAATTGTGGCATGTTTGGGTCAGTGTTTGTGGCTAGATAAGTTTAAATTTAAGAGAGAAGACCGTCCTTTTCTTCCATTCTTCATTTTTGGCCTTGTGTCACATTTTCTTCATTGAAGCGGAAATAAATACCGCTCTTCACTGCAGTACATAGACTTTATGAATTTAAACGCACTACTAAACTGGCGAAAAGGTTTCATCAATATACGGTTGAAATGGCGAGATGTAACCGTAAATTCTATATTAACAGTTTCTTCGGTAATACCTCTCGCCCATGGATCGCTTTTCCTGCTTCTTGCTTTCCAGTCAACTTTGATCTTCAAAATTTTAAATGCAACATCAGTCGTTATCTTCTTAAAAATATTTTATTTAAAAATTCCTCTTTCATTGTTCAGTAACAGTGACCTCTCTTGACAGGGTTGTTTGCCAAGTCCATTGTGAGCTTCACTTCACCTAGCAGATAATCACCAAGACAATAACTATCAAAATAATTTCTGTAACATCTTTCAGATGTTTTCATTTACAAGATATCGGCTGACACTGATATCGCTACATAACCTCCTTGCATCTTAGGGGCTTTATCGCTTTGCTTAGCGTGAAATGATTAAAAAAAAATAAATTAAGATGCATGAAATACAAGTCAATAATTAATGATTGTTGACAATGTTTCGTCAGATAATAATTCCAGATGATATAAAAAGTAGTTGAGATGTAAATGAACAAAGATTAAATTGCAAGAAGTACAAGTCAAAAATTTATAATAGTTGTTAATATTTAATCTAATAAGGAGTGTAGCTCGTTTGAACATAAAAGCAGCGATAGAACAGCGAGAGTCTATTAACATTTCGACTATGGGAAAGTGGTTGGAAAGTTAGAAATAATTCATTACCCGCAAGACCGTGTAATTGCTTTTGAAGTCTTCGTAAAGCAGCAACTTAAGAATTGTGTAGCTTAATATTACTCAAGGACATAGACTGGCGGTGTTGTAAGTAGTTGCGATGATAAGCAGCCAAAATTAAATTGCAAGAAATGCAAAACCTTCACAGCATAAAATTCAAAATAACCTTTCTACTAGTGCAAGCTACAGACTGAAATTTGTTTAGTTGTGATCAGTTACTTCTTATTCTTCCTCCACTTCTCTTTACCGTGTCCCTTCAATACGTGCACAATGATGACTCTCCACAACTTCCTGCATACGGAGAGAAAATGAAGCCAGTAAATACCCTTACAAATCCCTTCCACTCACTGTTACACAAGCTCGTGAGGTAGATCTCCTTTTGCATTCAATATGACCTGTGAGTGTCAAATCTTACAAGCCTTCGTTCCTCGTGATTAACCCCAGAAATTCCATTTCTTTTTTTCTCATCTGAAGCAAAAATGATTTTTATGTTTAATTTTCCTTAAAATTTATTCGTTGCTCACATGTTCCTTCCATGGTATTCTCAAAATTCTTTATGTTACAGATACGGAAGCCTGGTAAAGATCGTCAGCAATTGGCCAGAGTAACTCATAGGTGTAGAATTCTGGAACTGGTGGATTGCTAAGTTTTGAATAAAATGATAAAATATCGTGAAGTCCAATTTTGAAGCACCGGAATGCAGTTTTCACCCAGATTTCTTGGAGAGGCTAGCCCGCACGTGGCGTAATACTAAGCCAACAGGTGTGTATGCGTTTCCAGCAAGATCTTCCGGCTACTTCCGAAAATCTATATGCTTTCTGCATCCAGATTTCTTGGAGAGGCTAGCCCACACGTGGCGTAATACTAAGCCAACAGGTGTGTATGCGTTTCCCGGAAGATCTTCCGGCTACTTCCGAAAATCTATATGCTTTCTGCATCCAGATTTCTTGGAGAGGCTAGTCAGCACGTGGCGGAATACTAAGCCAACGAGTGTGTACGCATTTCCCAGAAGATCTATCGGCTACTTCCGAAAATCTATAAGCTTTCTGCACTCAGATTTCTTGGAGAGGCTAGCCAGCACGTGGCGGAATACTAAGCCAACGAGTGTGTAGTGTACGCATTTCCCAGAAGATCTATCGGCTACTTCCGAAAATCTATAAGCTTTCTGCACCCAGATTTCTTGGAGAGGCTAGCCCGAACGTGGCGGAATACTAAACCAACGAGTGTGTATGCTTTTCCCGGGAGATCTTCCGGCTACTTCCGAAAATCTATACTGCCGCACCTAAAATGTCTTTTGTTAGAACAGTTTATGAAGTGGCGATAGGGTGTGGTGGGCTGAAGCCAGTGGCGACACCGAATGCAACATTTAGAACTACATTACTGTTAGGAAAGTCTCCTGTTCAGCTAGGAGGAAATTGTCCAGCATTCCATATAGAAGTGTTGATATTACGTTATACTTGAACAACCTTTTCTTTAATGAAAATTTTCCATCTCTGTTTTCAGCTATTAAGTATCTTCTTTCGCTATTCCATTTCCCCTTCGGATTTCTGTGCCACATTTTCCGTCATCATTTCTCTTCTAGTTCAACTTATGTAGTTTGTTGGTTTTGGCGTACCCAATGTTGCATTTTAAGCTGCCTCTCTTGCTAATGCCCAGATATTCTGTTTTCTTACAATTTATGGTTTGTCCTTTTTTTTTTCTAGCTTTCCATTATGTAAGAAAAATGGTCGGCTTCCTGTACCGCTCCAGTACGTACCTGACTCGATAATGGAGACCTGTTGTTATATTTGAAAGGGAGCTGCCTAGTTCTCACTTTCCAGTCTCGATAGAGTTCAAAAATCTCTCCGAAATTATTTTCCACCTTCCAACCTCACTCTCATAGGCGGTTATGTGACAAGCCTCTCGCTGTTCTGTCGTTACTTTTACAGAAAGTGCTCGGACGAACTACATTCCTTGGTTCCGCTAGTCCTAACCTTCACAGCTAGGACCCGCCATACCACTCACATTGTAGCAAACCATCCACATTCCCTTCATATTCCATCGGCGAGAAGTAAGTTCCGCTCACATTGCTTCTTCCCGTGTCAATCGTCATCTTCTGTCATCTTAATTCTTGTTCTTTTAATGTCTTCTCCCCTTAATAGTAGTTTTTCTCATATTCTCTAACATTCACGCTAGGACTAACTAGATTCTCTTTCCCGCCAGTTCAAGCGATTACGGCAAGGACACGCCATGTCACTTATATTGTTGCAAATCCATCACATTCTCCACTCGAACAGCTTCTTCCTGCGAGCCACTGTTCTATGAAACCGACACCCAAGAGGATGTTTCTCCGATCACTACAATACAAGTCTAGGGTTAAACGTTAACTTCCCTTCCTATCTATATAAACTGCCTTTTATTGTATCGCTCTACCTCGAGTGGCTCCAGGGCCTGGTACAGGACGGACATTGCTGTACACAAAAAGAAAACTGCCTTAATAAGAATACCCAGGTTGTTATTTCTCTTGTCGCCAAATTTCCTTCCTCTTACTTGCTTCCCTGATAACTATAATCTTCAAAAATTTAAATGTAATGTCAATCGACACCTTCTGATATCTTGATACCCGTTCTTCTTTTTATCTTTCTCCGTTCTTCTTTTCGGCCTTTCATCAGCCCCCCTCCCTATACCCAGTCTTTTCCCTTACTTTCACTCTCTGTAGCCCCTTGCATACAAGTGACACTCCCGCCTTGCTTGGGGTGAAATATATATATATATATATATATATATATATATATATACGGTGTCATCTGGGTATCTTATGTTGCTAATGTTGCCCCATCAGCAATAAATCATGTTGGAATCTTCTTGTTTTTTGAACACCGCTTCACTGTATGGTAACGCTAATGGTAATATCAGCAGTTTCCCTCCAAGGAAACATTTGGCACCCATTAACCGGGAAGCCTCTACTGCTTTCGGTTGAAATTTATAAAATATTTCTCTTTACACAGTTTATCAGGAAAATAGATTTCTCAAGTCCAGTAGCTGTTATCGCTCTTTCCAGTACTGATGGCGATTTCCTTCCTAACCTTTTGTTTGAAGTAATGTGGAATGTCAACATCTTGATTATGTTATTCTTTTCTCTTCAAGTAATATGTGCTATCCATTTTAGTTGTTGCCACTGTTGGTAGTACTCAAGTGATTTGGTTTCTCTTATTTTTTTCTTTGTGAATTTGTCGCGCCAGTCCACAATCTTCAAAGAAGGATGGTCTTTGCCACAACACTGAGACTTCATTCGCTCAAAGCAATTTTTAACCACTGATCTAAGAAAATGGTTGAATCCAGCTGTCAGTTTAGATCTAAACGAGTTTGGCACCATGCATGAGATCCATCTGAAAGTTTTGATCTGACGACCCGAGTTTTCATGATAATGTTTTGGTTTTGTGGCAAATTGCGGTGTTGGGTGAAGCTATCTATAACACAGCATATTCTACGCTCAATTTACTTATCTCCTATGATAAATTTGTTGTAATTGACCCATACACTGAGCTATTACAAGTATTTGGCATTTAATTCAATATCCTGAACTCTTATGATGGATTCAGGGTATGTGACATGAAGGCTTTGATTCTAATTCCAGATCATTTTGGAAAAATCTTGAGTCCCATTTCTTGGAACACCTGTTGCAGGTCAAATAAGTTGCATCCTTGTCTTACTCTTCATTTATGTACTTTCTCAGTCCCTTTCTTTTTTCTCTGTATGCATAAATGTTGTGGATTCCGGGATGAAACCCGGTACCAATAAATAACAACGCCAAGAATGAATATAGGAAAATAAAATTATTAACGTAATAATACAAATGGTAATGCAGGTTAGTAGTTCCAGGAATGCGGGTTAGTAGCAAAATATCTAGTCTTTGGTATTGAAGTATCGCTGTATGACTTCTTACTGAGTCCACGTCCTCGCTCACTGTGACTCTTGCTCGATACGTCCGTTCTGTCTGTTACCTTCACCCTCTGTTACTCTCGTCTTGTCTTCACGTAGCAGTAGTATATGTATATACTGGGTGAGTCCATTTGTGTAAAAAGGGGAGGACCCCTCAACAATAAGTTTTACTTCCAGGAAATATTTTGGATTATTCTAATATCTTTCTCTCTATTTGAATTGTTGGACACAGGATTTTAATAAGAGAAACAGCTCAGCAACACTATCGCCGAACCAGTAGAGAGATGACGACTGAGAACTAACGAAATACTTCATAGTCGCTGTATTCCTAAAGTAGGCTTCGCAAGTCAGAGTAGCTATTGCTCTTTCTAATATTAATGTTTTTTCTTCCTAACCTTTTATTTAAAGACCAAGCAACCAGTAAGGTTTTGGTTGAAATTTAAAAAATATTTTCCTCTAAACAATTTGTCAGGAAAATAGGATTCGCAAGTCCAGTAGCTGTTATCGCTCTTTCTAGTATTAATGTTTTTTCTTCCTAACCTTTTATTTGAAGACCAAGGAACCAGTACTGTTTTGGTTGAAATTTAAAAAAAATATTTCTCTCTAAACAATTTATCAGGAAACAGGTTCCTCAAGTCCAGTAGCTTTTATAGCTCTTTCTAATATTTATGTTTTTTCTTCCTAACCTTTTATTTGAAGACCGAGCATTCAATACTTTTTGGGCTGAAATTTATAAAATAGTTCTCTTTACACAATTTATCAAGAAAATAGGTTTCACGAGTCCAGTAGCTGTTATCGCTCTTTCTAGTACTCATCGGGGTTTCTGCGTTCAATATTCTCTGATCTTCTTGGTCGTGGCTCTTACTAAGAGAGCTGAATTCCGAAACAATTAATCATGGCTTTTCTAGATCACGACCACTGCTTTATCGTATCTATAGAATTACTCACACACGCAAAAGTGGTAAGAGCACACCTCTGAACTTTTCTATTCGAGCAGTCTCTTAAAAACCCTTACCAGCAGACATCACTTATCGTATATCGCCTATCTCATATAACAGGGGTGCCAATCAAGTTCTCGTTGAAGCTGACGTCACGAGATCATATGATAAAAAACTAAAAAAAGACCTGGTTAGCATTAAAAAAAACTTGGCTCTCAGTATTACTATGGCATCTCTCTTTCTTTTTTAAATAGACAACTATGCCATGACTATAGTACGCGCAATATATACATACATACATATATATATATATATATATATATATATGAAGAAGTATACTCTTAAGGTGTGCTATATTTATGGGATAAAGTGCTCAATATCAGAGATAGAGCGTGTGTAAATATAAAAGTGAACATGCTATATGCAATCGCGACACTGATGATTGCATATAGCAATCATGAAACAGATTCGCATATATGTTGAAACTATGTTCACTTTTATATTTACACACACACACACACACACATATATATATATATATATATATATATATATATATATATATATATATATATATATATATTGAGTGTTACAGCGAAATTCTCCAAATCGTGTTACAGCATAAATGTCCACCCCACAAAATGTTTAATATCTAAACACACACACACACACACAACTAATAGTGTTTTTTCTTTTCAGGTTTATCCACCTTGACACCATTCCTCGTAAGAATCACTGAAAACCCCTTTGAATTATTCAGCTAGAAAAAGAACAGGTTAAAATAGTTTTGTGTCAGCTCCATTATGTCTTTCCAACTGAGCAATGGTGAGAGGAAAATATCATTCAGGCCTTCAGTAATGGTACCAACATTCATACTCTGGCTTCCATCTTCAAAGTCCTTTCAAGGACCGTCAAGAGAACGGTGAGTGAGTTTGAAAAGGTGGGTAACAGTAGAGAGAAAAACTGGATCAGGAGGTAACAACGGGAAGAGAGATCATCATTTAAACTTACATCTAAAGAGATCAATTAGAAAAGATCGAACCTGTGTCCTACACGGAACCGCCATTTAACTGTGCTATCTTTCTTAAAGGAAATACTCCAATATTTATGAACATATTTTGTCTTAAATTAAAAGAAAACGGTTAACTAAATACCTTTAAATATTTAAAATAAATGTATAATGTTATATAGGAATAAAGTGTCGCTGCCGACACCTGAGTTTGCACATAGATCACCAGTGAGCAAACATAGGCGATCCCATTATTGAATTAAGTAGACCACTGACCATAGAGGAAACGCATACATGTAGGAAGTAGGTGACGATCGCTATTTCTTGTCTATCCTCTATACTATACTGATCGCATTTCTACTCTATCCTCTATTACTATACGGGCCGCTATTCTCTACTCTATTCACTATACTATTTCTCTATTCGGATCATTATACAGGTTACTATTCGAACGAGTATTATCGAGCAAGTACTATTAGTGCAAGTGATATTCAAAGTCGTCTGACACCAGTATTGTTCAACGGCGTTAGTATAGTTGTATCTGCGATTACAAAGTGTCTACTACAACGGGTATCACATACGTGTCAAACGAGTGTTGACATCACAAAAACATGAAAAATTATCAAAGGATAATAATTAATAATTACATAAAATTAAATTTCTGCATCTTTAGCGATGGATCGTATATACGAGTTACACTTGAAGTCTGGGATGATTTTTAAATCCCATTAAGTGTTCAAGGCAAGGCGGATCCTTAAGAGAACACCTGCGGAAATTCAGGGGCTGCTTGGGGATGATGGAAGATTATAAGTTTGGTTTTTGAAGTATTGAATGTGACCAGACAGTTTTTTTTAAGTTGTTAAAGCTAGGTCAGAGCGAAGATCTGTTGTCAGGCTGTGGTCATCTAGAATTTTGGAGGTGCACCTATATACGGTTGTATCGTCTACCTGAATATTCACAAGAGATCAAAGTATACGCTTAGCAACGTTTTTGAAATAGACTGCTATGCATACGCAAGAGACATAAACTCTACCGTACGAAAGTCGGGTTTGAACTGAAACAAATGTGATGTTATGTATTATCTGATGAAATTGGAAGAGCAAAACCTATTATGTGCATCTGGTGATGCTAACGGTCAGAATAAAACAAGTTCTGTTTCCAAAGAAAGCGTTGATTTGAAAGCAGCAATCTATGAAATGCTTCCAAAATTAGTAAAGACAAAGCATGTAATAAACAATAAAGTTAATGCTAGACATTATCTTTATTTAGTGTCCATTTAAAACATATCTGGTCTCCACGAGATATTATGTTTTTTTTTACTGCATTTTCTTAATGAAAAAATATAAAGAATTTCTGGAAGACTGCAAATAGTACAAGAGCTGGTGTTTTCTGAGAAATATAAACAGTTATGGAAGGTTGGAATTAAGATGTTGCCTGATCGAGAAACAGAATATATTTAGATAAAGTTAATGTGGAAACTAAAAAGCGATGTCCTAAGTTGTAGTCTCTGCCTGTTTGTTTGTTATCGAACTCCTCCTAGGGTTTTGGAGATAGACACCCATAACCATATATATTCTGAAACTACATTAACCAGGAAACTTGGATAAGTATATTTCATTTTGATTAAAGAGGCTTCGGGGTGGGGGGTAAAAGCCCCCACCCCCGACCACTGAAATTTTTCCCCTTTGATATAAATTAATTTTAAAGTTGAACAAAGGAATGACTCCTAGGGTACTTGGATAAGTATGTTCTATTTTGATCAAAGGGGGGCTCAGACTCGACATTTAAAACCTTTGATTTAAATTGAATTAAAATTGGACAAAAGAATGATTTCTATCCAAATTATAGAAGAAGAAAACCAGAAGATGAAGATCACATCGGCAAGATCATTCTGATCAAAGAGGGTCCTGAGTGTGAACACAAAACCCCACAGAAAGTTTTTCCCCTTTGATTTATATTAAATTTAAATTTCAACAAGGGAATGACTCCTAGGGTACTTGGATAAGTTTATTTCATTCTGATTATAGGGTGTCCCCGAGGGCCCCCACGCCCTAGACTAAATAGATTTTCCCATTTGATTTATATTGAATTTAAATTTGAACAGGGGAATGACTCCTATCCAAAATATAGACGGGGGAAACCAGATAAAGGTCACATCGGAAAAATAATTTTGGATCAAGGTGGGGGGGGGCGAAAACCCCACTAGGTTTTTTTTTCACTTTGATTTAAATTAAATTTAAATTTGAGCAAGCGAATGACTCCGAAGTTAGTCCTAGGTTACTTAGATGAGTATATTTCATTTTGATCTAAGGATTTTCCCGTGGGCACAAACTAACATTGATTAATTTTTCACTTTGATTTAAATTAAATGTAAATTTGAAAAAAGGTAATGACTCCTATCCAAAATATAGGAGGAGAAAGCCAGAAGATGGAGGTCACATCGGCAAAATCATTGAGTAATAATGAAATGCATCATTTTTCTCCTCAAATTATAACAAGGATTTAAAAATCAATGATCATTTTCTTACAATAAATCTGTGATACGCATCATGGCGTCAGTAATTCAGCTAGTTTTTATATAATGTCGAACGGACAATTTTAAGTCATTCAAACTAATTTGTTACTTCTATTTATGTGGAGGAAATTTTTTTTTATATTTTTTCATTTATTGTATTGTATTATATTTACTATCGCAATTTTAAACGTTTTTTTTTTTTTAAATCCATTACTTCTTTGGAAAATTACTTTGTTTATGTTTGGGTAAGAAACTGAGCAGATATGATAATTTCGAGGAATCTATGACGAAAAGCATTTCGCTTAAAGGCGCTGTTCAGACCTTGCTTGATCGTCAAAACTTCTTGGTGGTCAAGTCGGTTAAGGCGCGTCAGATCTAACGATGTTTTCCTTCTGCCCAGGGGGACCAGGTTTGAATCCTGCCCGAGAACGTAACTTTTTCTTTAATAAGATTTCTCGAATATTCAGGGCAGTAGGCGAAAATAAATAAATATTGTGTTTAATAAATAAATGGAGCATCTAATCAAATATTTATCGGATTAATAAATAAAAATCAATGTCTTCTTTAGAATATTAGTAATAGTAACAGATATTAACTTTTCACTAAATTTATACGAATCTAAACTTGGTGTTTCATGGCTTTTTCTTTACATCAAATCTTCGACAGATTTCTTGTTCAACAGGCTTACGGCCGTATTACGTTGAAACTCCGGTTGCCGCATGATCACAGAAGTTAAGCAACGTCAACCCTAATCACATATGACAGCAATATTCTTAATTTTTGTCTCTTGCAAATATAAAACCTGACAAAAGGCGTTAGTTACATTATGGTCCGAAAGAATCACCGGACCATTTTCCCAGTATATTTACGAATCGTTACATATTTTTTAATCAAATTTACCCCAAGCAAGGTAGTAAAGCCACTAAGGCACAAGGGGTTACTTGGTGTGAACGAATTAGAAAACAGAAAGCATTGTGAAGGAGCGAGAACAATAGAAGAATAAACAGGAAGACAGTAGATATCGACTGACATTACATTTAAAGTTTTGAAGATGACCGGAGAGAATGAAGCCGGAAGAGAGTCCTATAAGCGAGAAGTACAAGAAAAGAAACAGTTAGCATATAACTTACAGTTACATCTAACCAATTCAACTGTAAATTGATGAGACCTTGTTGTCAATCTAGTACTGCGCTTAAACTCATAGTCTAGGTATATATGTATATGAGTGATGATTAATTTGACTGTTTTAAAGTAACAAGCCAGTTATTTCCCCATTGAAATGTTAGGGTTAGGGTAAAGGAGAGGTCAGTTTTAAGGCTCCGCTCATTTTTGGTTTTTATAAGTGATTCCATAATCAATGGTATCATCTGCATAGATGTTTGTTTACTAATGCTGTGAGAATGTTCTTAGATTGATTGTTAATAAAATCCAGAAAGAGAGCAGGACCGAGGAGAGCGTCTTGGAGTGCCTGCATTGATTTCAATGACTTCAGAAGATTGTCCCTTCGCAGCATACGTTCATGGAGCTTCCTGAGATAATGTATTGTTTGAGATATCAGGCAATCGCTCTGGTGACAAACCTATCATCGTGCGATTCTGTTCGTAGGGACAGTTAAAACATCAGCAGTGGACCTCGTGGGGCGAAAAACTATACTGTTTGTCACTGGAAGTGTGTTTCTAGTGAGGATATCAACTACTTCCAGACCCGGAGAGTTTGATAATGACGTTAAGGAGGCTTGCACGGACTTAAGAAACAATTCTTTTTCAGGTAGTGGTTAAACAATTGGATTGGAGATAATTATGGATAAAAGGTTCTTAAGTACGACAACAAGGGTATTATCTGGACCAATACCCTATCAACAATGAGTGCACTTCCCGTTGGGGTATGACTAGATATCGACTTGTGCTTTGGCGTTTCGCAACACTTGTTTACTAAACTGAAATGCACTTGACATCAACTCAAATAGTACAAAAAGAAAAATCAATTCATTATAATTTTTTCTTATGAGTGTTGTTATAGTCAAGATGTTTTAACCTGTTGTTTTAGCCGGCCATCTTCAGGTGTTTGTCGTATTAAATAAGCCTTTGAGAATTTTGAACTGAATCCATTTTGAATTGTCAGAAACTGAATCCGTTTTTCGTAAGTGTTCACGTTCCGCTGTCCATATAACGCATAATATCGCTTTTGATTTTTCCACTCAATTAAAGGATATAATTTTCACAATGTGACCCAGAGTTTGAACCCACAGTCGTCAGGCAACTAGACTTAACCAACGTTTGTTATGAAATGGTTAGAATTATTGTTAATTTCTATCCTTTTCTTGTTGAGTATTATTGAGTTGGTTCTTTCAATCTTTGTTTCCAATATATTTTTGTCTATAATTCTAACTCCCTTCCACTTGGTTTAGTCAACCTATTTTCCTTCATAGATGATCAGCCATGCTTGATTTCACAGGCTTTCAGTACCTTACCTTTTCAATGTTTTTACTTTCAGCGGGCAATTGGTTCTACCGTTATATTATCAGCCACAGCTATATGGGATTCTGTATATGCAGTTCTTGGTCATGTTCTTCTATCAAAAAACCTTGTCTCTGGTGATGTGTATCAATGCATCTTGTTACGATAAGAGTACAGATATCAACTTGGTACTGTCTTTTCAAAAGCAACAATCCATATGATGAATTAAATAACTCATACAAATTTTATTGTTGTTAGCTGAGGTAAGTATTCAAAATTAATTTGTCCGCCCATTCAAGAAACACCTAGCTAAAAGATGAACGCATTATCAATGAAACTAACATACTATAGTTTAGTCTGCGATTCCGATAATAATGGCAAGCAACCTTAGACAGATTATAAATAGCCTATTTCGCCTATTTCGCCTATCTATTACGTATTGAGAAAAAGACTTCATTGTAGTACACAGTTATCAGTGACGTAAGCACAATTTCAAATTTGACATCTGTAAATATAAACAAAGTACAGAAAAATTAGGGATCGATTTTAAACTGTATTTATATAATGAACAGTACAAAATATATATAAAAATATGTTTCGATTCTAACAAATATCGTGGCTTGAAGAGGTTCTTCTTTATCTGCCGTGTCCCCTCAAGATATGGACGAGCACGGCTCTCAACACTTTCCTGTCTTTCGTAGCTCTCAATAAATTTTGTTTTATTGTTATTTCTCCTAAACCCTGTCCCGCCATCCCTTTACTGAAGTTCACTGTTATGAGTTGCTTTCCTTTGTCCTTCTTGTTTACAATTTGTCCTGTAAGTATTAGATTTTCCAAGCCTTCTTTCTTCATTATATACTCTAGAAATTTCAACTGTCTCTTCCTGCTGTTAATTTTTTGTTTCTGTTTTCTTTCAAAACTTTGTCGTTGCTCAGATGTTCTGTCCTATGGATCCTTCTGCAGAACCACATTTCTGTTGCTTCAAGTTTCTTCTTCATTTTTGAGAAGATTGTCCATCATTCACTGCCATATAGGAAGACAGATATCAGGTAACAGTTTAGTACTATTTTCTTTGTTTCCAACGAAGCTTTTTTTTCTGTCTCTTAATACACTACTTGGCTTTTGAAAGGCATCTTTGGCTATCTATCCTACTGCGCCTTCCGTTTTCAATGTCACACTTTCCGTCCTCTGTTAGAACACTTCCCAGATAAATTTAAAATATTTCTACCTGTTTGATTTTGATTTTGGAATTTCCGAATAAACGCTAATCTTCAAAAATTATTCCACGCTAATGCTTCCTTATTTCTCTTATGCACGACGCAGACAATTTCATCAGTTCCATTTCGAGAAAAAAAAAGACACATTAAAAAAATCTTTGCCAATAACGTTATATTTTATATTTCCTACTTCAGACTATTATTGCGAGGTAATAGAAGATTTTACAACAATACAACGGAAATCGATACAGCAGTGTTTGATGCTAAATTCGGGCCTTCCTTCTCTCTCTCACGTGACTCCGTATTGTCGGCTGCAGCGTTGTTATCGTCTATTTATACTTGTGCGCGCCATTATCTAGTGTTTGGATAGGATCAAGTTGTTATAAAAAGAGAGAGGCAGCAGTGCATGATTACTTTGCAATCTGGTCTGATTATACTTCGATAAGATGACCGAATCCTATAAATGCGTATAAAAATGTAATTTTTAATGCTAACTGCGCATGTCAAATGGCGGTGAATAAAAATCGTTATTCTTTCTGTTCATGTTTTTGTCAGCAATTAAAATAAATTACAAGTTTTTTTATTCTCTACGTTATTTAATTAATTTCTTACTTTTTTTTTTTGTTTTATTCTTTTCTTCTCTTTTATGTATGGCTTTTTTTTTCTATTTCTTTTTTTGGTGGGTAAAATTTGGTTTCCATTTTTCTTCTTTTCTCATTTTGACGGTGATTTGTGTATTTTTCTTCTTTTCTTTTTCTTTTTTTGTTTAATCATTTTACCTCAAGCAAGGCAATAAAGCCACTAAAACTCTAAAGTGCTTATAAAAATCTTTTCACGCTTTTGGTTTTCTGTTTTCTTTATCATTCTTATCACTTCGCCCATTATTCCTTCTTTAAATCAATTTTCTTACATTTTTTATTTTCTTTCTCTAACTCAGAATGAATCTTGTCTTTCTATTTTCTCATAACGGTTTTTTTTTATTTCCAAGATTTTCTGTCGTAGTTTACTCTCTTTTTTCATCTTTCCAGTTTTTTTTCTTTTTCTTTTTTTTTTTTTGTATTTCGTGTTTTCATTCTTTCTTCATTGCTTTTTTAAAAAGTTTTGACTATAGTTAATTTTTTCTCTCTCCCGCTATTCATTCCGTTCTTTCTTTTCTCGTTTTACCAGACATTACCAGATCGTAAGGTGCCGATGTCTACCAGATAGCCTGAGAGTACTTCCTTCAGGAATATCGAAAATGCTGGGCCCATAGTATTTGCCACTAGGTTAATCCGGCACTGCAGCAGTCTTTAACGACTCCTTTGTTATCAAATCGCGAAATGTAAGTTCACTTGAACGCCAACCTTTCTAGTTTTTTTTCTTTCTTTTTTTTCCAGTTTTTTGTTTCCATTCTTTCTTCATTCCGTTTTTAGTTTTGAATTTCTATAATCAATTTTCTTTCTCACCCGCATTCACTTCTTTCTTCCTTTTTTCGCTTCATTCTTTCTCTTCTCATTTTTTTTCTTCCTCTTTTCATTTCCTTCTTCCTCTTTTCAATACTTTCTCTCTTCAACTTTTCGCTTCTTTCTTTCTTTCTTTCTTTCTCTTTTAACCTGTTTCTTTTTTTTTTCATTTCTTTCTATCTTCCTCATTTCATTCCCTCCTTCTTCTTCATTCCTTCTCCTTTCTTTTTGCATTAATATGTTCCCCCAAGACCCTATCTTTGGACTTACTTTGCATCTAATATTCATCAATAAATTTCTCTTAACTGTGGGAGAAACATCAGCCAACTGGACGAAATTAATGCGAGACTTGTTAATGCGCGCAAGTCTCACCCACCTTTAGCCAAATTTTGATGGAGAGAATAGTCTTCAAATCTCGGTATCTATGCTGACGCCATAATTATTTGCTCCTGTTTTAATGGTATTTTAGTGCTATTTATTTTATTCATTTAATGGTATAATTTACATTTAATAGCATAATTTTATTTATTTAATGGTATTAGTTAATGTTAACATATACAGACAGATTCGTTAAGCTTAAATTGGTAGCTGATATATAAAAAATGACCGTTAGTCTGTTGTTAATTGGGGCAAGAAGTGTCTTGTTTATTCCAACACCTCCAAAATGAAGCAGCTCTCTTTTAATCATTATAGAGAACCTTTTTTTTATCTACTATCAGTGTTGTGGATTCCGAGATGAAATTCGGTCTCCAATGAATGACAAACGCAAGAAATAAAGATAAGAAATGAAATGTATTTACACAATAATACAATGGGTAATTCTGTTAGTAAATCCAGGAACGCGGTTAGTCGTAATAATAATATATATAGATATAGTCTAGAAGTAGGACTTCATTAGAGTCTACGTGCTTGTAACTAACTTCTACAAGCGGTTACCTCACACTATTACTCTACCTCCAACTCAATCACAATCTCTGCTCACTCTCTCAATATCTCTATATTCTTACTGACTTGGGGTATTTAACGGCAGCAGTCCAAGTAACACTCTGGTCGAGTCCACTTATATGAAAAAGGGGAGGACCCCATAACAATCAGCATGGCTGATGCTAACCTCCAGGCGAGTGACTCGTTGCGCTTTCAGGATCTTACGTTTTGCACTGTCACGAGAAAACGTTAGTGAGAAGAAATGACAATAAAAAAAATTCAAGAAGATGGTGATTAAAGGTATATTTAAATTTTTGAAAGCCGTAGTTGACAGGAAAAGAGGAAGCCGGAAGAGAGTTCCACAGACAGGAAGTGCGAGTGAAAAACTATTAGAATGAAACTTACGGTTACATCTAACAATTTCAACAGTAAAATGGGGAAACCTAACAGCCAGTACCATGCTTAAATTCCTGAAGTCGGTGTACCAAAGATGAACGTTATATTTATTTTGCATAAAATTAAAAAATGTGGCACAAGGCCAAAAGGAGGAACGTGGAAAGACTGGTCTTCTTCTGTCTTATACTTAAACTTATCTAGTCACAGTCACTGATCAGAACATACCACAGTATTCCTTACACCAAAACAACACATTCTTACATACCATTCTTACTACATCCACCATAATACCTCAGAATCTTTGTGAAGTCCTAACTAGTAGCCATTTGTACTTTTTTGTCTGTGGGGGGAAAAGGATAATAAAATAACAATTTAAATATCTAAAACCCAATCTGTATTCAAAATATGAGATATGCTATAAAATAAAATAAATGAAATAGTGTTAGTAATAATAAAAAAACACAATCCTTAATTGTGGCAGAAACATCAGTTAATTGGACGAAATTAATGCGGGGCTTACATAATTAAAAACACTCATTCGTCCAACCCCCTCACTCAAACATACATTCATTCAAACACATCTACAAATACGAAAAAAAGGACAAACCCGAAATACGAAAGGCGTCCCGCATCCACCAGAGAACTGACATCTCTTAAATTAAAATAAATGCGGACAAATATAAGAAAGGACAATGAATATATATTCTCTTGCTATGTCAACTGGACAGCAGAAACTAAGGATGAAACAAAACCTAAACTACCCTGTGCTTAAAGTACAAGATCAGTTGGGAAAAGATAAACTTCTCGTCTCCTTAGAATTCCTTTTGTCGCGTCGTCCATATCGCTACTCTCATAACACCTAGCAAGGAAAAGAATTTATAATGCTCAGCCTTAGTCAACGGCGGTACCACATTACTACAAACAGAGCCTCGGTCACGGTAACTTGCAACTTCTTGTTAGCAAAACCATCATCGACTTCTAAAAATTTCTTCTACCCAATTGCATTATTGACAATTGAGTCTATCACTGATATGGTTTACATAGGCGTTGGAATCGCCTCCCCGGAAAGTGAATGTTCTAACCACACGGTTTGGTCTATTTTGTTTTACGGCATATCAACACCTCAGTGGGTTATATAATGCCAACAAGATTTCTGGGATAGGTTTGTATGACTAGAATATGTATCCTTTGTAAAAAATGAGTTTGGAGATCAGGTTTTATTCACGTATTTTTATAAAGAGGGTTTTTTGTCGAGAGACAAATGTATAGCTTGTAATTTTTTTCCCAAAACATGTATTTTTGGTCATTTTTTTTTTTAAATATTGGTCGTAATTTTTTTTTCAAGAATGTATTGCTGGTAATTTGTTTTTTTGTTTTTTTTTTCGAAAATGTATTACTGGTAAAAAAATTTTTTCAAAAATATATTGCTGGTATTTTTACTATAAATTTGTTTTTTTATACTTTCATAGTGTTTTGTTTAGGAGTTCACTATTGGCCCATAGCTGGGACCCTAACAGGTGCTACCACTCTGTCTAACCACTCTGTCACACGCTCTATACATTACATTTATATTATAGTTTGTATATTGTAGGTGAGTAACTATCTGAATAAAATATATGGATGAATTATAATTTATTTCTTTTTGTTTCTTTTTATTATTTTTTTATTATTTCATTTTTTGTACAACGTAGGCTAAAATTAAGAGGTTAATGTGAAATTGAATGCCAATGAATATAGCATTCAAATTGGCGGTTGGTCTTTCGTATACGAGTGAACCCGTCTATTAGGACGGCTAGCCAATCCGTGTTGCAGAAACTTGCTCGGACACATTTGTGTTCAACACTTAGACAGAGCATCACTAGTTTATACTGGAGCTTTGCTGAGCGGATCTTAGATACAGTTTCTAGGAGAGAGCGTATTATCGGGCGTGATCAACATTCTGAAGTAGGCCAGCACGCTCAAACCCTCGATCATGAGGACTCTGTGTCAGGGTAGCTCTCGACGGCTGCCAAATAGTTCTGTCAACCGTGATATGGTTTTCTGGCACTTTCTCTAAAGGATCGCCTCCCCAAGCCGATGATATAAAGAAGTCATCTCGATAAATCGACCGAAATGACCTTGTATCCGGGTCTCATAGTCGGCAAGCAAACGTTCTAACCACCCAGCCATGTTACTGAATGCTGATTACCTAAAATGATAAAATTGTGGGTTTAAATGAAAAGAAAAAAACGCGATATGTAATTTACTTCTAACCTAACCCTTGTCATCCTTCACTTCTTCATGAACATGTCCTCGTGCTAAATCGGCATTGTCAAACACAATATATATATATATATATATATATATATATATATATATATATATATATATAATTAAATAATTCATCGATCCTGAATGAAACCCCAACAGAATACACTGGACGGCCATTTCGTCCTATATTTGGGACTCATCAACAGTGCGTATCCACTGCCTAGAATTGAAACCCTGACAGGTTATCAGGCAAACGTCATACCAACTAAGTTTCTCTATAACCATAAGACTGTGCCCCCAGGAGCCACGACTACTATTATCAAGCCTCATAATTTCTATCACTTCAAATATAGGACGAAACGGCCGTCCAGTGCTTTCTGCATTCTGTTGTGGTTTCTTTCAGAATCGATGAATTACTTAATTATAATTATCAAATCCTCCTAATAATTTCTATCACTTGTATATCATTGCTTGAACCGGCTTCTAATGCTCTAGAGTGAGCGGCTTAGTGATAGTAGTCGTGGCTCCTGGGGTCACAGTCCTATGGTTAGAGAGAATCTCAGTTGAGTTCCACCACGGAATATATGAGCGAGCGGGGCTATATTGAGTCTGATTTGCAATCTTTTCGTCACCGAAGCCCGTTGGAACAGTTCTTATGACGTTTGTATGATAACCTGTCAGGGTTTCAATTCTCGGTAGTGGATGCGGAACTACTGATGAGTCCCAAATATAGGACGAAACGGCCATTCTGTGCTTTCTGCATTCTGTTGAGGTTTCTTTCACACTCAATGAATTACTTAATTATAATTATCAAATCCTCCAAACAATTTCTATCTTATATATATATATATAAAGGGAAGAGGTTATAGTAGCTCCAACGAGAGAAAAGCATGTATGATAAAAAGAGAAACCTTTTAATGTGGATTTTTTAAAAAATATGTCATGCTTTTTTTTCTATAATTTGTGTACACAAGTTTCCGGTCTCGCGACCGTCATCAGGCAAAGCATGGAGATTTCCACATATTAAAAATAATTAATTTTTTTCTTATGTTTTTCGATGTTAAATATTCTGGATATGAGATATTCTCTTTTTTGTGTGTTACTGATCCAAATGTCTTTCTTAAACTGGCAGTGAAAAGTTCTGCGTGAAGGGTAATAAAATAATTAAGATTGCTCCGAGAAATGGTGAAGGAGTTATCAGCATTCTTATCTTTTAATGACCCCTGTGTGTTCTAAGATCTATTTCCATTTTCTTGTGTTTTTGTCAGCATGCGTGTATATATGTATATTCCCTCTCCATACATACACACTGTCTTAATACGAGGAATTAGTAAACATATTTGTACACATACACACATATAGACACACATATACACACACAAACACACACACACACTTCCTATGCTGTGTAGTGTTCGCGTGTGTCCCCGTTGTTTTTGTCAATATGGGTATATATACCAGCATGCGCATACATACGCGCACTTCCTCTCTAATATATATATATATATATATATATATATATATATATATATGTGTGTGTGTGTTTGTGTCTGTGTGTAATTATGTATGTGTGTGTGGTCTTGTGCATTTGCGTGTGTTCTGACCTATTGAAAAAGTGCGGTGAATGAAAAATCCTCTATTGCGAAATTTAATGAACATTTATTAATAGACATCGACTCACCATCCAAAATTTAATGTCATATGTATAATTAGTTAGGATACACCGCTCCAAAGAAAACGCCGCCACCACACTATTACACGCCTCACCACCGCCTCCAGCAGCCCCCCCCCAATAATAATAATAATAATAATTATAAATCACTTTTTCTAATAACATAAGTGCTATAGTCTATGTGCCCGGGATTGCGAATCATCTCCCGGGAGCCGATGCTTTTCCAGCGCATTCTCTTGTTGTCTTTGACTACTAAGTTATGACGTCATTGATCCACTCTGATGCCAACATTTTTAAGAATCTGATTAAAGGATGGCAGAATAAAACTCCTTTATTATTATTATTATCATTATTATTATTATTATCATTATTATTATTATTGTTGCTGTTTTTAATGCTATTTTTGTTTATATAAGAAGTTGCTTTTTATTCTGATGCAGTTCTGGGTGAGGCTTGTTGGCCCACGCGCAGTGAAGGGGAGGAAATATATTACTTGAACTGTTATTAGTCCCATTTCTTATAAAAGCCTAGCTTCCTTCAGTCCCGAAGGGATTATGGCCCTCCACATGCTCCTTCTCTATATTTTCTTGAAATTGCTATGACTTCTTCCGTGGTAAAAAGTGAGGTTGTTTTTTCTGGCATTCCCCACGGTTTTAAATTCAAACATTTCCTTCCCCTAGACTGGCTTCCAACTAGGGCTACGGAGATTTTTTTTTTCTATTCTGCTATTTAACACATACCTGGGTGGGTGGATAAAAAAACGGATTTATGCTTTTCCCGAGGGCATTAGTGTTAAATAAAAGAAACAGACTAAATACTTGTAGGCGGATCGCTGATAACCGTTAAGCTAGCCGCAAATAATATTGGTCCCAACAGATTATGAATGAGGAGATATGAAATTAAGTCCTGGTTTCTAGGTTGGTGATGGTCTTGTTCACATGACATTTTGATGCCGATTCAAAAAGAATCTTTTGCAGTTCATCAACAGCAGCACTTTTTATGTACCGTGTCCATTTAGGACGTAAGCGATCATGGACCTCCACATCACCCTGTCCCTTGTAGCTCTTAATAAGTTTTGTATCTTTTTTATTTCTCCCAAATCCTGTTCTGCCATTCATTTGCTCTAGCTCATCAAGTATTTCACGCGTTGCTTTCCCCTGTCACTTTGCCCTCAATTCCCCCCCGTGTGTATTAGATTTTCGAAGCTCTCTTTCCTCATTACGTGCCCCAGAGACCTCACCTGCCTCTTCCTGATGTTAAGCATAAGTTTTCTTTTTGCTTCCATTCTCTTCAAAACTTCGTTGTTGCTCACATGTTCGGCTCATGGTACGCTCAGCATCTTTCTGTAGAACCACATTTCTGTTGCTTCAAGTCTCTTCTTCATCTTTGAGGAGATTGTCCAGCATTCGCTGTCATACAGGAGGACAGATATTACTTAACTACTCAGTACTCTTTTCTTTGTTTTTAACGATATTTTTCTGTCTCTTAATACTCTGTCTAGCTTTTTGAGTGCACCTTTGGCCATCGGGATATGTCTTCGTATCTCAGTGTTGCACTTTTCGTCTTCTGTTAGAACACTTCCCAGATAGCTAAATTTCTGTACTTGTTTGCGAGTACAAAAAAAGAAAAAGAAAGAAACGCTTTTCTAAACTCCTTCCATGATAACCGTGACTGTGCCATTCTCTTCCATTTCTCAGCAGCAAACCCATCGATCTTTCCTGCTGCCTTTGCTATCCATTCAGCACTAGTCAACCAACCTTTTGCTCCCTCTGCAATTCTTTTCTCCTGCTTTGTGTTGCTGTTGACGGGGGAGATCAATTTACTACTTCGTAACTATAGAAAACTGAAGTCCCATTTTATGTCCACTAAATCTTATACTAGTTTACACATAACATAAAAAGTGATAACCTATTTTGTTAGGTACTTACTATTCCTAGAATGCTTTCACGTCTAAGTCTTTACCATTAACGCGCACCGTCTCAAAAACCAGATGCTAGGGATCTAAAACTCTTCATGATCAGAGATTGGCAGCTGGCATCTCTTCCGATATAACAATAACTTCCCGGTTAGGGAAAAAATGGATGGTTACTTTCAATGCCTCGAAAACCAAACCAGTTGCATGGTTTTCAGGCACTTTCCAAAGGTGCACGCTTGGAGCACGTCCTCAGACCTATAAGATCAAGAAGTTACCTTCCTGACAAATCGGTCATGGTGAGATTCGAACTCGGGTCGCATGGTTGGAAAGCGAGCGTCGTAACCACGTGACCATATGAATGTGCACTCTGTCTAACGGCCAACTTTTATCTTTCGGGCCCTCAACCTAAGAACTGTGTACAATGATCCCTCGTTTATCGCGGTAGATTGGTTCCGAGGCTGGCCGCGATAACCGCATTTCCGCGAAGTAGGGACGCCATATTTACAGTATTTATTTAACGTGTATTTGGAATTTTAAAACCCTCCCCGTACTGTTAACCCCCACCCATTACAGTACTCTATTAATAACAACGACAACTGTTAAGCAATAACACTTTAGATTAAAAAAAAGATTGTTACTGTATTCAACATGAAAGGAGTTGAAGTAGAATTTGAATGATGATGATGATGAATTTGCTGCGCATTAGAAATGATGATGCTGAAACTGACTTCTACTGTGCAGCCGATAATTGTATTTGACGTCTCTTCAGACGGCGGTACCCTTTCTATTGCTATTTTACGCTTGTTTTGTTGTTCCTAGACCAGGAAATAATATTTATTATTAATATTTTAATGGGTTTAATAAAAAAAATTTAGGTGTTCATATATCGCGATTTTTCTAGAATTTTCCAGAAACTCCGTGATCCATATATATATTTTAAAAATCCGCGAAGTCGTGAATCCGCGATATTAGAACCGCGAATTAGCGAGGGATCACTGTAGTATCTGTGCGCTTTACTTAACTTGGTACTTGTAAGGCAACATTAGACAGAATCTATTTGATATATTCATAAATCTACCGTTTGTCCTTGCTTTGAATACTGATGCCACGTCTGGTCTTATGCTCCTGCTATATATTTAGAGATTCTTGATATAATCCAAAGAAAAATCTGCAATGTTATTGGTCCTGACTTCGGCATGAGTCGCATTCCCACCGTCGTAACGTAGGTTCCGTGTGACTTTTCTGTAAATACTTTCATAGTAATTAATGTGGTGAAACTTCCGCTATGGTACCTAGACTTGATGAATTTAAGCGCAGTCCTAAATTGGCGGCAAGGTCTCATCAATTTACAGTTGAAATGGCTAGATGTCACCATAAGTTATATGCCAATAGTTTCTTCTCTCGCACTTCTCACTTGTGGAACTCTCTTTCAAATTCTTGATTTCCAATGAATTTTGATTTTCAAAACTTTAAAGGCAATATCAATTGTTATCTTCTGTCTCCTTAATTTCGGTTCTTTTATTGTCCTTTCTCCTTAATAGCAGTTTTTTTCTCAGTTTCCCTAACATTCAGTAATCCCTTGGGTACTAGTCTTGAGTTTAATCATTTCAAATGATTAAAATGCATATAAAAAATAACAGAAACCACATCACTTGAGGACTTTCAACACCAGTAACAATTAAAATGGATAGTACATATAACTTGAAGAGACAATAATAATATAATCAAGTTGATTATTCTCCTCACTACTTCAAATAATATCTTAGGAAGGGAGACAAGAGGTGACGGAAAAAGCTACTGAACTTGAGAAGAATATTTTTTAAAACTCCATTTTTCTATTTTTTAGAAATTTTTAAAAATTTTCATCCGAGAGCAGCACTGGTTGCTCGTTCAATGAATATTGAATGTTTCCTTATAAGGAAACGGCTAATATTACCATTACCATTAGAGATGAGAAGAACAGATGCCATCCCGACGACTAAGAAGAAGAAAATCTAAGAGTGAGTGAAGAAAATCGTTATTCAAGACAAAAAATGAAAGTTCGGTCAAACAATGTCGAAAGTTTTCTTATGAGAAAACGGCTAATATTACCATTACCATTAGAGATAAGGAGAACAGATACTACACTTTGATCCCAGCTCGACGGTCAAGGAGTGAAGAAAAGCGTAGTTCGAATAGCACTTGGCATTCGGTCATTGAATCGCCATTAGTATAAATCGGCCGGAATTAAAACACTGTGAATGCTGTAATCATTAGACTACACGGGGTATGAATTTTTTGGGGGAGGGGGAGTGTTTTAATAGAGGACCGATAATGTGACACTGAAATCCGAAGGCGCATTTTGGATAGCAAAAGGTGCCTTCTAGAAGCGAAGCAAATTCTCTGTAATTCTCTACCTCGAATGACTCTCGGGCCTTGTACAGGGTGAAGACCGTTTTGCTACAAATCTATCAATAGTTGCTCTTCAGGTACTCTCATATCGATTTATATATCCGTGGGTGACCAAGATGTCTCAAAATATGCAAGATCAGCTTTTGGTCGCCTTCGAAATAGAGTTTATCCAAGATGATGAAATCAGAACAGGCACTAAAATGGCAGTGTACACGGCAATGGTGATTCCAACTCTCTTGTATGCTTCTGAGATCTGGAAAAAAGTATCTTGAACACCAGTTGAGAAGCCTGAAGAAGCTAAACTGACCATCATTAAAGCCATCGTCCTGAAAAATCAACATCGATGGAGTGGATATCTAGTGCGAATGGTTGACAACCGGCTACCAAAACAAATCTTTTACTCCCAATTCAAAGAAATTAATCGGAAAAGTGCAGGTCAAAGAAAGAGATTCGAGGACGTTCTAAAGCAATGCACGAAAGAATTGTCACATCGGCATGAACATCTTGGAATGCACTAAAATGGACAGGAATCTCTGGAGGTCCATTGTCAGAGACAGAACAAAAAATCTTCGAATCCAAACGATCAGTCGAGGAGGAAAAAAAAAGAAGATGTCGAAAAGAAAGACAACAAGCAAAGCCTAATCCACCATCCGGAATAACCTTTCCTTAATGTCGAAGGACCATTCGAGCAAAACGTCGGTCCCAGAGTCCACAAACGCAACCGACCGAGGTAAACAAAACAAGACCATCATCCTCGATCTCGAATTAGAGCCATGGCAACGACCGTGGTACACCGGTTAGGAAGCTGATCTTTCTGACCAACCCGCTAGTATAGCGAATCGGTGGGTCACACGAATATAGCATGTTGCAAAACTAATCTTGTCTAAGTGAACGAATTATGAATATATTAACTTTCTTCTGTTGATAACAATTAACCTGGTTTTTATGGCGGCACAAGGCAATCTGTATTTACAATGAAATACCAGATAGGTTCGCGCCCTGGGTAAGACGATAAACTACGTCCAACAGCAAGGCCTCTGATCAGGAGGTTTTGAGGAGCGTGGAACCACCTCTTAATTGCTGGTGTTCCCAGGTCCACACTGACCCGAGGTGGTAGCACCTGTTAGGGTCCCAGCTATGGGAAAATAGTTAACTCCGAAACTGAGGTAAAAAGCATTATAAAAGTGTAAAAATGGGTTTTAATACCAGAGATACTTTGTAAAAGAAATAAAATACATTTTTGAAGAAAAAAACTATTACCAACAATATATTTTTGAAAAAAAATATTGCCAGCAATATGTTTTTGAAAAACAAATATTACCAGCAATACATGTTTTAAAATAATATTACCAGGTATATATTTTTGAGGAAAAAAATATTACCAGAAACAGATATTGACAAAACAAAATATTACCAGGAAAAAAAAGTTGTCGGCATTAAATAGCCCATTGAGGTTGATATGCCGTAAAACAAAATAAACCAAATATGTTCCTCTTTTTCATTTACGAAAAAGCTTGCTACTATTCAATGACAACGTAACCATAAAAATGTGATGGTTATTTGTTACTTATTGGCTCCGTGTTTAAACCTTTTTTTAGGTCAGTTAAGAAAATCCACTATTTCCCCTCCCCCTCTCTCTTTCAGTAATTATTATTATTATTATTATTATTATTATTATTATTATTATTATTATTATTATTTCCTTGGATTTTACTTGCATACACATTTCCTTCCGGGTTCCAACCAGAGACCTAAAGCCAGAAATGGCTTCATGGCATTTAACACTGATCAGATTTTGTAAACAACCCCCCCGACAAACCCTAAAATCAGACACATTTTACATAGATGAATCTCTTTGTAATCTGTAAGCTGTGCTTGTGAGTACACAGTTTTTGTATTTCTTTAAGGCTTGGGCTACCAGGAATCCCTTTTAATGAGTCTATCGGGCCCTTTTCCAATCAATTCAAGGGACCCAACTGCAACTGGAATTACTGAGGTCCTAATTTTCCACATTTTAAAGATCTCCGCTTTAAGATTCATGTATTTTGATATTTTTTTGACGATCTTCAAAGATACATTAGAATCTGCAGAGACTGCCATGTCAATAAGAAAGCACATTCTGTTCTTGTGGTCTTTGATCACGATGTCTGGGTGATTAGCATTGATTGTTCTCTCAGTGTGTATTGTAAAGTCCCATGAAATTGTTACAGGTCCTATCCCCTCAACTGGGTCTGAGTGCTGTTCATACAAGTCTCTTGCAGTTTCCTTCCCGTGAAACTTTCATATTTTCGATTTTTATATTCAGTGGGTGCTAACACCGTGAAACCTGATACAAGATGGTCAATTGTTTCTGGATATTTATCACAGAATCTGCATTTCGGGTTAACACAATTTTTCAGTGTGTGTGCTTGATAATTTCTAATTAGCAAGCATTAGACCCGTGCAGCAAAACTATAACCTTCGGTTTCAGCTTTTGGCCCTGCACTACTTAACCCTTGAGGGGAACGTGGTTTGTCTACATAAGCTTATTTGGTTCGGGCAGAGTTTTGACCATGAAGCCATTATTATTATTATTATTATTATTATTATTATTATTATTATTATTGAGATTTGATATATTTTTGGTGTTTTGTGTTTCATCCGGTGTTTTCTCGATTGATTTCTGATGTTTTCTTTGTGTGGGAAGTAAGGGAAAAACCGAAAGAAAAAAAAAAGAAAAATGGCCGACCGGATGAACGAGTTTTTCTTCTGCCAAAGAACATTATCAACAAAATTATGCCTAAGCCCACCGCCCTACACTCATTTCTCTACCGAACAGAAAAAAAACTAACCCCCAATAAAAAAAAAAAGCAACCAATCCACCGTCAAATCCAAGATACTCAAAATATTTAAATATCCTCTCCTTCTATGTGCCGTGTCTCTTCCGGACGTTCATGATCATGGCTCTCCCCAACTTCCTATCTGTTGTGGCCTTGTTAGGGCAGGAAATAAAAACTCAAAGAGAGGAATTGAGTTACTTCAGTACTCTTTTCTTTGTTTCTGTTACCTCAAGTCTCTTCTTCATCTGTGAGGAGATTGTCCAGCATTCACTGTCATATAGCTGGACTGACATTAGATAACACTTCAGTAATCTTTTCTTTGTTTCTGTTACTTCAAGTCTCCTAATTGTCTCTGTAGAGATTGTCAAGCATTCACTGCCATATAGGAGGACTGCTATTACATGACAGTTCAGTACTCTTTTCTTTGTTTTTGATACCTCAAGCTGCTTATTCGTCTCTGTGGAGATTGTCCTCATCTTCATTTCCAAGAGGCCACACGGACCAGTGGATAAAGGCGTTCATTATATCCAGTGACTAGACATAGAGGGTTGCGAGTTCAAAACCTGGCTACAGCAGCGGTGAACCAAAAACCTGGAGAGTTGAGTTAAAGCGATATAACTGAGACATCCGGAAGAGGCATGGCACGTGGAACTAGAAACAACCTACCCCAGTGGACGAAATAAAGAGTGCGGCTCGAAATTCCTGTCACATGAAGAAGGTCGAAGCGTACAACGGCCGAAACGTTTGTGAATATGGCAATGAAGATGAGTAAGAGTTCTGATAATATTTTTTCTTTTCCCTCGTAGTTTCTGTAACCGGAAGTTCTATCTTAATATTTTCTTCTCTCGCACTTCTCGCTTTTGAAAAACGCTTCCAGCTTCCTGCTTTCCTTTCAACTACGATCTTCAAAAGTGCAATGCCAATAGCCATATTCTATCTCTTTACGTCTTGTTTTATTTATCTGTTTCTTTCACACTCAATAACCCCTTGAATCTTAGTGGCTTTTATCGCCTTGCTTGGAGTAAAATGATTGACACTTGTTTTTGCACACCCAATCACTTTTGGATGTTTATCAAACTTTGGCAAGTTCGCTCTTACCTTTACTTGTAAGTGTATATCTGAGTGTTGTTACGTTACAAAAGTTATTTGCTAAAGTTACTTTTAGTGTATATTGAGGTAGATTTTGCATACATTTGCAAATTTTATAATAAATATATGACTGATCTTTTAGAACTGATATCGTCTAATAAAAAAACAAAACACAAGCAACAGAATTTGACAACAGTCGAGGAAAAAGCAGGTTGGTCACATTCAGTGCCTCGAACATCAAACTAATGACGTTTTAACATCATTGAGCGTATCCAGAAAATTTGACGATCACGATGAACGAGAGTTTTCTCAAAGAGGCCTCGTACCCTGAGCGCCTAATGAAACCCAGACTACAAGTGGAACACACACGTACAGACGATCCATCGCTAAAGATGCTGAAAAACTGAAGTACCTGACCCCGCTCGCTATCCTCTACCCTTACGACAGTCATATAGAGACAGCAGCTGTTCGCTTTCCGGTTTCCGGTTTCTGCGTCCCTGTGGGTGATTAATTATTTTCCACCTCACAAACCCTTTCTCATATACGAAACGTGGCAAGCATCTTGTTATTTTATCGCTATTTCAACGGAAAGTGTTCAGACAAGCTACATTCCTTAGTTCCACTAGTTCAGACCTTCACGTCCCAAATCCGTCATGTTATGTACATTGTAACGAACCACCTTCATTCCCTTCGTATTTCATTGGGAAGATGTAAGTTCCACTCGAACAGCTTCTTACCACGAACCGCTACTCCGTGGAACTGACTATATAATTTTAAACTGCTCAAGTCAATGGTTAAATATTATCTTCGCAACATATTCCTATAAACGGTTCCTCTTACTCTGTAACCCTATACCTCGAATAATTCAAGAAGGTTGTTGTTAATGGCCAGTACTCTGAATCTGCAATATTATTGGTTCTTACCTGGCATCTCGACTTCAGTTACTTTCCCATCACCGCAATGTAGCTTTCCTTTACCATTTCTATAAATACTTTCATGGTAATTGTTCTGATGAACTTTCATCTATGCTGGCTAGATTTTATGAATTTAAGCGCAGTACTAGATAGGCATCAGGGTGTCATCATTCTACAGTTGAATTGGCTAGATATCACCATAAATTTTATACTAATAGCTTCTTCTGACGCACTTCTCGCATGTGGAACTCTCTTGCGGCTTCTTGCTTCCCAGTCAACTTTGGCCTTCAAAAATTTAAATGCAATGTCAATCGTTATCTACTGTCTTATTAAATCTTGTTCCTTTATTGTTCTATCTCTTTAATAGTGTTTTTCGCCATATTCTCTGACATACATTATTGCCTTGCGTCTTAGTGGCTTTATTGTCTTGCTTGGGGTGAAATGATTCAAAAAAAGAAGAAAAGAAAGATGTTAGGCACTGATAATCACTTAATTGGACCTCTTTTATCCTCCCTTTCTAACAATTTTGAATTATTGTCCATAAATTGATACGTCAAGGACAACAATCAAATATCCTGTGTACCATCAATAAGGGTTAGATCTAAAGAGATTCAAGGAATCTACAGTCCATATAGCAGGACATTATTCAAAACGAGTTCAACTTTTCAAAAGATATCTTCCCAGGGCCATGCTCCCTTCAAAAAACAAAAGCAAAAAAAGGAAAAAAAAAACAATCATAAACTATATATATTTTATCCTATACAATTGTGGTAAGGAATACAAAGGAGAGACTAGTCACACCCTAAAAATAAGGGTAGAGGAACATTAAAAGCTGCTGTCTGGGAAAAGATACTGAAATCAAGCATGGCTGATCATATATGGAGGGAAAATCCAAGTAATAGACAAAAAAGAACAGTGTAACTCTTTTCCAGCTTCTTGCTTCCTAGTTATCTTTGACCTTCAAAAATTTAAATGCAATGTCAATCGCTATCTAATGTCTTATCAAATCTTGTTCTTTTATTGTTCTATCTCCTTAATACTGTTTTTCGCCATATTCTCTAACGTACATTGCGTCTTAGTGGCTTTATTGTGCTGCTTGGGGAGAAATGATTAAAAAACGTTCTCAACTGGAATTTCGGAAGAAAATTTTATGATCGTTAAAAATGAAGCTGCAATTAGAATCCGAACTCTGTTCGCCGAGTCTGTTTTTCGAGATGATCATGATAATGAAAGGATGATGATGATGATCTGCTTCGGAGAGGTAGAATTCTATTTTACTTTTACAAAGGAAGTTGAAGCTGTGCCGTTCTTCCAGTGTTAACTTTCGTCTATTTTTAGACATTACTTCTCCTCTCTCACTGTTTTTAACCTATTTATTTTTTTTCCATGGCGTCAGTTGTGGAAGCCAATCCAGAAATAGAATTTAGGGTTTGAAAGATTAACGAAAGAGAAGAATAAAATAGGGTTGACGGGCAAAGTCATGACTCAGACACGATTTTGTGAGGAAACCTACTGTGGCGCCTCGAGTAAGCATCTTTTTATGTGCCATGTCCTTTCAGGAAGTAGGCGATCATGGCTCTCCCCTCCTTCTATCCCTTGCAGCTCTTAACAAGTTTCTTCCCTCTGCTATTTCCCCCAGTTCACGTTCTCTGATCCACTTGCTGATGTCCGCCAGATATGTCACGCGCTGCTTTTCCTTGTCTCTCTTTCCTTCTATTCGACCCGTGAGTATCAGATTGTCTAGGCCGTCCTTTTTCATTATGTGTCCCAGAAACTTCAACTGCCTCTCCCTGGTGTTAAGCATAACGTTCCTCATTGTCTGCATACCTTTCAAGACCTCATCGTTCCTCAGACAATTGTTCCACGAAATCCTCAGAAAATAAAAGTATCTGTCTATATTCCTGAGATGAGGTATTATGTACACTATTTACATTATTCGGACTATTTTCTTCATCTTTGTCACCATATTTATTTTGCTCAAGAACTCATGGCACAGTGGATAAAGGCGTTAGTTAGATCCAGTGACAGGACCCAAAGAGTGTGAGTTCAATATCCGGCTAACGCAGTGGAGAACTTTCAGAGGGAAAATAAACAGGAGATAATTGATAACTGACGTCGATTACAAACACGTGGAACTAGAACAGTCTACCCCAGTGAGCGAAATAAAAGGGTTCAGTTCGACATTCCAACTACGTGAGAAAGGCCGGAGCGTACAACGGTGGAAACGTTATAATAAATATGGCGACAAAGATGGGGACAATAGTCCGAATAATGTAAATAAGGAAAGCCCCATCAATAATTGAAAGAACAATGATTGCTATTGCACTTGGGAAACCTATTTTCCTGAAAAAATTGTTTTAAGAAAAAGGTTTTATAAATTTCAACCGATAACATTATTACCTGCTTGCTCAATGCATTCCAAATGTTTCCTTTTAGGTAAGCGGCTATAATACCATGCCTACTACCATTGTCGTAGATTGAAGTCAAGAAGTTAGAAATTTAGTTGTTGTAAAGTAGTATAATGTAGTGGTCGATACACAAGTATTTAGCTACAGAAAATGAATATGGACCACGTTTTGTTCTTACCTTGGGGAGATAGATAATATTCATCACACTTTTCACGCATTTAAATTAAACTTACTGTTACATTATATTCTGAATAGTTCCAGCAAAAAGCCAGCTGGGGGTTCCGCTCCCGGTTATTGCACTGTGTGTGTTAGGATGAGAATTTCTTGTGCCTACGCACGTTTAAGTGGATAAAACATTAGGCAGGTTAAAAAGAAACGCTAGCCAACCATATTTCCCTATCTTTTGGCAACGTGTATGCAACAAAACGAATTCGCGTTAACACATTTATTTATTTATTTATTATTTCCTGGCAATAAACATAGTTACTAGTTATTATTTACTAGTTACTATTTACTATTAAACAAAGTTACCATTTACTATTAGTTACTATTTACTAAAATTCAATTACGGCGTCGTTCATTCATCCCCTTCCAAAAAAGAAAAAAAAGAAAAACATTTCGCTATAATTCGAAGCAATTTAAGATGCATTGTTTTCACTTTGTCAAATGTTGTTCTTCTAGACACGGCTCGGTAAACAGAAAGCTGAATTCTAACGTTCAATGCCTGAGTTAGATTTAAACTGAAGCAGACCATAATAACCCTTCCAAAGAGGAGATGAAAATTTAATACACACGGGATGAATAAAAACCGTGGGAAAGCAAATTAAAAAGCATGAAAGCTTTAAAAAGAAGAGAGACGGTATCGTAGACGAATATGGACAGGGTTGCGCAGAAGACATCTGAAAGTAAAAAAAAGAACATGATATCTTTGCAGCACAAAAGGGGATCAAGACAAATTAAAGCTAACATAAAAAAAACATCAAAAATAATGTCGCCTTTATGGAGAAAGAAAATTAAAACGAGAAAATAAATGATATAATATTGTGACAACAAAAGTACGCAGGTGTAGGCTTTGAGAAATGTTTATTCGACTGCGAATACAAGTTTAGCGTATAGTGTCCTTTTATAGTCCCAGTAAACAATAATAGCTCTCTCAAAGAGGAGAGTAACAAAACAAAGAGAGACCAGTATCTGTCTATATTTCTGAGATGAGGTGTTATGTACACTATTTACATTATTCGGATTATTGTACTCATCTTTATTGCCATATTTATTACAACTACGCTCCGGCCTTCTTCAGGTGTTTGGAATGTCGAACTGAACCCTTTATTTCGCTCACTGGGGTAAACTGTTCTAGTTTCACGTGCCATATCTAATGGATGTCAGCTATCAGACTGATTGATTTGTCTTTTACAGCTTATTAACCCTTTAAAGTGGAAACACATTTTGCATTATAGAATATATATATATATATATATATATATATATATATATATATATATATATATACAGTGGGTTTCACCCTGTACAAGGCCATGGGGCCACTAGATGTAGGGGGTTACAGAGTAAGCGGTACAGTTTATGCGGATATGTGTAGAATATAAATGTTAACCCTAGACTTGAACAGGTTAAGATTGTAGAGATCAGGCAAGCATCCTCTTAGGAGTCGGTTCCACAAGGTAGTAGTAGTTCATGGGAAGAGGCTGAGTGGAAGTAACATTTCATCCAGAGGGATATGAAGGGAATGAGGGTAGTTCGCTACAATGGGCGTGGCATGGTGAATCTTAGTCCTGAAGGTTAGCACTGGTGGAACTAAGGAATGTAGTTCATCCGGACACTCATTATGGAAATAACAATAGAGCAGTGAGAAGATTGCGACATGCCCTCTGTGAGAAGGGGGTTGCGCGGTGGAAAATACCGTCTTTGAATGCCTAATTCTGAAGCGAATTTGACTACAGTAAATGTATATATGTATAGTTTGGTCAACGGCGTCGCCAAGGATAGCCGTACATACGCTAATTTTATATCTCGTGTATGATGCGACCCCCTTAAAATTATCTTCAAAATTAGGCCTTCAATAGCCACAGGATACACGAGAAAATACGGTAATCCGTAGCCTACAAGGGCGCGGAAATGCTTTTGTACTTTGTCGAGAGGGGGAAGGTGAACACTGGGCAGCTCCGAAGAACTTTTTGCAAACAACAATGTTTTTTTTTTTTCAGATACGAGTCTTACTATTTGACTCATAATTAGCTGGAGGAGAGTCACACCTTTCCCAGATGTATTCGCGTGCAAATGAATCTAGCGAACCCAGTTAGATTTGGAACTCGGCTCTCCGATTACTGATTACGAGTCGCTATTCATTGCACCACCTGCACATCCACACCAGAGTAGACTCTTTATATGAGTGTCACAACTGAGAACTATTCCAAAGAAATGCGATCGGCCAACAAACGCAGCGCAAACGAGAGGTTCGAGATCTGATAGTGGGCGACGCTAGTCATTTTTTTTTCTCCCTAAGTGCAAAAATCCATAGGGTCGGTTAAAAAAATGAGGAAGGTCGATGGCAGCAACATGACATTAAAATCAACTATCTATCTTACATATTTATAAATCCACCATTTCTCCTTGTCTTGAATATTGCTGCCACATATGGTCTGGTGCTTCTGTTATATATTTAGAGATTCTTGATAAAATCCAAAGAAGAATCTGCAATGTTATTAGTCCTATCCTTTCATCTCGGCTTCAATCATTTTTCCACTGGCGTAATGTAGCTTTCTTATTCCTTTCCTATAAATATTTTCATGGTAATTGTTCTGATGAACTATCTCCCATGGAACCTAGATTAGTGACAAGGCCTCCTCATTTTACGATTGAAATAGATATAACCGCAAGTTCTATGCTAACAGTTTCTTCTCTCGCACTTCTCGCTTGTGGAATTCCGTTCCGATTTCTTGCTTTCCAGTCATCTTTGATCTTTCAAAAATGTAAATGCAATGCCAATCGTTATTTTCTTAATTCTTAATTCTTTTTTTTTATTGTCCTCTTTCCTAGATAGTAGATTTTTCGTATTGTCTAACACATTTAGTAACACCCAGTAACCTTTTGCGTCTTAGTGGCTTTATTGCATTTCTTGAGGGTGAAATGATTTTTATAAAAAAATCAATGTTTTCTTCATTTTGCAAAATATCTATGACTTTCTCACCGACGTGACATGGCTACCCGGTGTCATTTCTACAAATATTTTCTTGGCAATTGTTCTAATGAGCTTTTCTTTCTGGTGTTTCGACTTCATGAATTTAAGCATGTTACTAGATTGCTAACCAGGGCGTTGTCGTTTCGTGAGGAGGTGCTGAAAAATAGCTTAACTTGGAATTCTCGTAATGGACAAGACAAATATTTCTGTTTGACATTTAAACGATATTCTTAGTTTTTTTTTGTTGTGAGTGTGTTTGTGTTTTTTTTATGTGTTCGTCTGCGTGTGTATGTGTTTATATGTATGTATGTGTGTGAAGGTTTGTCTGCATGCGTGTGTTTGCGTGTGTGCCTTTGTGCTCGCAAAGAACGAAGAGTTATTTTCCACTTTGTTGAAGTCTGTCATTAGTGTTTGTGTTTTGTAGGAGGTGCTGAAAAATTCTTCATCCAAGACACTTTCCAAAATCAGTATTTTTATCTTATTTTTCTTATTTTTACAAGTAGTAACAGTTATCTGAATTTCTTGGCGGACAATTGTTAATTATAGACCATTTGCATCCAAATGTTATAAAATCCGGCCTCTCCTACTATTTACCCATAGCTGGGGGGAGGAGAAAAGGATTCATAGTTTTCCCAAGGGAAAGTAAGTGAATGTAATGGATTCGACTGGAATTCGAACTCGGCTCTCCAATTCCTTAATCCGAGTCGTTATCCATTACTCCACCCTGCCTCCTTAATCTTCAGGGAATTTCAAAATCGACCGTAAAAGATTAGAATTCCTTCTTCCCGGGGTCCATTTTCTAGGTATATAGCATCTTGTTCTTTTTAATACTGACCTTTTTAAGTATTGGGTAGCATATTAATTTTAAGTTCAATCCCTGAACAGGTAGCACAGACTCAAACTGAATGCGAAGACGCCCATAAACCGAACAATACTAAATAAGTAAATTAGTCAAATCTCCAAGATATGTAGTGATTACCACTTTTTGGCAGAAGACTTTGTCGTCAATTTCTAATTGCTTCACTTCTGCAACATTACGTGCATATATGACAGACGAAAAACTCGAGTATAGTCTTAGACTTTATCCAGTCTTTAGGCATTATCATGTGTCTCTTCAGGCCTGCTGCTGACCCACATAGTTTGTCACAAAACTGACATAAATTCCCTGAAGGTCTTTGTGGAAGGTTGTTAACGTAGACGTCTTGGAATTGCATGCAAAATTGCTCTACAAAGAACGATTTTTTGTCGGTGTTTCATACATAGTGATTGTTCAGACGAAAGCCGACTCCTCAGCCGTCACATCACTTGTAATGTCTTCGTCTCGTTTCGGTATTCATGGAACCTAAGATGACACTAGTGACCAGTACCCGATTTCATTAATATCAGGTGTAACAGCAAAATTGTCCAATTATTAGATTAATATCTGAACCGGGATATCTTACAAATGATTAAAGATATCTTACTGGAATTCTCAGAGGTTTTTATAACACTATTGGACTCTCGAAGCTTAACAGAAGAGTTTTGATGAAATCAATCATAAACGAAAATGACATGTTCAGCATTAATTAATCATAGCTAAGAATCGGAAGCTCATCAAGGATTGAAATAAAGTTTATATATATATATATATATATATATATATATATATATTATTGCAGGATCATTTTTCAACTTATTTAAGATGATCTTCACCTTTCTAACCTTCTTTCTGTCCTGGAGTAACAAGGTTGCTCACAGGTTTCATGTACGATTTTATTTTCCAGTCTTTTTTTTCACTGCTCTTTGGACTGTAAGCTGAAACTCCTCTCTCTCGAGCCAAGCATCTTATGAATAGAGTTGGATCTTTTCTAATTCATCTCCTTAGCTCTAAGTTGAAATGATGATCCCTCTTCCTGTTGTGACCTCCTGATCTAGTTTTCCTTTCTACTGTTCCCTCTTTTTTAAACTTTTTCACAGTTCTATTGATGGTTCTTGAATGGACTTTGAAGATGGAAGCCAGAGTATGAAATGTTGGTACTATTAATGAAGACCTGAATTAATTTTCCCTCTCACCATTGCTCAGTTGAGAAGACACTGAATCTGACAAAAAAAAAAACGATTTTAACTTATTTTCTTTCTAGCTGAATAGCTCAAAGAGTTTTTCAGTGATTCTTACGTCAAATGGTACCAAGATGGCTAAACGTCTTATCTAAAAACCTCAAAAAAGAAACTCAGTTTGTTTAGTGTGTTTTTGTTAAATATTAGGTTGGTGCAAAAATAATGACGTAATAATGTCGTTTTTTGACGTATTTTTTAACGTCAAAAAACGACATTATTACGTCATTATTTTTGCACCAACCTAATATTGAACATTTTGTGGGATGGACAATTATACTGTTACACGAGTAGGACAATTTTGCTGTTACACGCGTTACATGGCAGATAAACTCTGCACCCTTGATTGGATTGAATGGATCTGCGTGCCGTACAATTCTCTTGTGTGTTTTCAGTTCAGATGATGATCTGAAAATCTCATATATTATTGACAGAAAGATGATTAATGTTGAAATAGCTTGATGTAACCGTAAGTTCTATTCTAACAGTTTATTTTCTTAGATTTCTCGCCTGTGGAACACTTTTCCGGTTTCTCGATTCTGCGCTGCCTACAGTCTTTAAAAATATAAATGTAGTGTTAATCGTCATCTTTTGTATTCCTGAAACCTGTTCTTTTATTGTCCTTTCTACACACTAAAGTTTTCTTGGGTTTTTTTTTCGTTCCAAGTAAATGCTGACGCTTTAGCGGCATCATCGTTTTGATTGGTGTAAAATTTTAAATGCATGTATGTAATCATATTTTTGAATGGTATGAAGTCAATTCTCAGTCAATAGTTATTTTTCATGCATGAAATTTTATTTATTTTCATTTTATTTAGTTGGTTTTTAAACTTTTTCCTCTTTTATTTGGCTTTAAACTTATTTGTCTTTTGTTTGGTCTTTAAACATTTTCGTCTTTTATTTTTTTTGAAACTTTTTCGTCTTTTATTTGGCTTTAAACTTATTTGGCTTTTGTTTGGTCTTTAAAAATTTCCGTCTTTTATTTGGTTTAAAACTTGTTCCTCTTTTATTTGGTTTAAAACTTTTTCGTACAATGTGTTGTACGAAATGTTTTGTCGTGCGCTTTCAACTGCTTCTTTGCTTATAATTCGAATCTGTCAACGAAGTTAGTAGTTACGATCTTTTCTCATTTTGTTTTCTTTTTTTGTAGAATTCTCTCAAGTATTTGTGCTTCCTTTGCTTGCAAACGGTAGGACGCTGGTTAGTGAGGTATAGTTGATTGTTAAAAATAAATCTTATCCTTTATTTCTGTGAACAAACTAATTATCTGTGCAAGTTTATTCTAAAAAAACATGAGAATTTATCAGCAATTTACAACATGTGAACAACTTGTTGTATATTAGTATCAGCAAGCCGTTTTTGCAGACTATTACTACTGTAGTGAGTTCTATTCTCACACTTATGATCTTGTGTCAGATTTTAAAAAAAGAGCGTACTGACATATCTCGAAGAAACTAAGCTTTCCGTACGATCACCGAAGTTAAGCTACGTCGATCCTGACCAGTATCTACATTGGTGACCGCTTGAAAATACCAAGTTCTGTAAGCATGGATATGTGGATGGTGTAATGTATAACAGCTCGGAATTGTTAATCGAAGAACTGAGTTCCAATTCCATTTGGGTTTGTTACATTCACTAACTTTGGAAATATATTAATCCACCTCTTCTCCCCTAAGTAAGGTTTGTATCACTAAATTATTATTATCTCCCCCACTAAAAAAAAGTGTATTTATGTCTAGAAATGTTTTCCGGATTTAGATAATCCGCAAAGGGATGATAAGCCGTAGAAAACAAACCAAAAAGAAATGAACCTAAAAGACAGAGATCAAAAAGTAGTTCCCAACATAGACTCCATTCTTCTTTGAAAAGTAATGTCTGGTTTTGTTTTTTTTTGGTTTTTTTAACAACACATTTAATTGTAGACACACTCAAAGCACACCAAAATGAACACGACATACATGGAAATCAACTCTATTGTAGCTGAAGGATCGGTTAAAAAATATTGTGTTCTTTACAAGTTTAATGGTGGATGGGGAACTAAAACCCTTCTTATCCCACAACTATGGATTAAATAGTGGGACATGTATCTGGAAAAATCATTGTTATCCTGAAGAAAAATTGTTAATACAATATTCATTAGCAAAAAAAAAAAAAAATTCTTACAATCCAAAATATGCTACGGCTTTAAATAACCTACAAAGGGTTGATAAGCCGTAAAAAACAAATCAATCAAGCTGACTCAAGGCCACAAGTTTAATGATTCGACAGTGGTTCAGATCACTACAGTGGTAATAATTCGCGAAATTAGCTCTTTAACCATTACTCAACGGCGTATTATCGAACCGTTATTGATAGAGAGCAAGCCAGAATGTCGCTGGGTTTTCTCCTTTGCCGGTGCCATTTCGAAACTAGTGATTGCAGTTCGATATTTCCTTCTCCTTCTTTGTGCTGTTTATGGGCGATCAATGCTCTCCACAACTTCTTAACCTTTCTAGATCTTAACAATGTTTGTCTTTTGCTATATCTAATCCTCCATGTTCTGCCATCCATGTACACAAGCTCGTTAAGTAGGTTATCGCTGCTTTCCTCTGTCCCTCAATATGACTTCAACTGCATTCAATATGCCTAGTGAGTGTCAAATTTTCCAGGTCTTCTTTCTCATTATGTGTCGCAGAAGGTTCAGCTGTCTTTTCCTGATTTTATCCATAATTGTCTTTTATGTTTCCATTTTCCTTAAACTTTGCTCGTTGCTCACATGCTCTGTCCATGGAATTCTCATCATCCTTCTGTAGAACCGCATCTGTGTTGCCTAGCGTATCTTTTTCACCTGTGCGAAAATTTTCCAGCATTCACTGCCTTATAGGAAGGTTGATATTTTATAAGAATTCAGCACTCTTTTTTTTTTCTAATGAACTTTTCCTGTTTCTTAATACTTTGCTTAATTTTTGGAAGGCTCTTTCACTATTAAAATACAGCTTCGGATTTTTGTGAGACATTTTTCAGTTCTCTGTTAATTTCTCGCATTTTGGGCTTTTTTCTCTTTTTTTTTTTTTTTTATTTTTCCTTTTTTTATTTGGTTTTAAGTTTTTTTGTCTTTTATTTGGTTTTTAAACATTTCCACTTTAGTTTGGTTTTATACTTTTCCGTCATTTATTTGGCCATTAAACTTTGTCGTCTTTTATTTGGCCATTAAATATTTTTCTTTTATTTGGTCTTGAAATTTTTCCCTTTTTTATTTAGTTTTAAACTTTTCGCTCTTTTAATTGGTTTCAAACTTTTCGTCATTTATTTGGCCATTAAACTGTTTCGTCTTTTATTTGGCCATTAAATTTTTTTCTTTTATTTGGTCTTGAAATTTTTTCATTTTTTATTTAGTTTCAAACTTTTCGCTCTTTTATTTTCTTTTAAACGTTTTCCTCTTTTATTTGGTCTTTAAACTTTTCGTCTTTTATTAGGTTTTAAACTGTTTCGTCTTTTGTTTGGTCTTTATACTATCTTCGATGGCATATATACAAGAATGAAAATTCCATGAATTGGTCTACCAAATTCCACAATAATCATAGTTCTATCTAGCATAGTTTTTCAGATATCTTTTTACTCTCAGAGCGTAGCTTTTACTTACTGTTTATATTTTGTTTTTATTCTTATTCATTCTTTTTTTTTCTTCTAATTTTAAATGTATTGCATTATTTTTAACTTATTTGTCTTTACCCAGAGGAAGATGTGAATGTCTTGTCTTTTTTATGTTTAAAAAAAGAGACAACATAATATTGTTTGGTTTGGTTGTTTTTGTTTCGCGGCATAGCAACATCTTTATGGGTCATCTGATACCGAAATCTAAATTTAAAAATTCAAATTTATAATTAATTCAAAAGAATAGGTATGTTTCAATTACAATTACTTAACAACACTTTGTTTTTAACAAACAATCTTTTAAAATCAAAGTAGGCGTAAAAACATTGTCCTCTTCCAAGAAATGAGATTAATCATAGAAAATTAATTTTTATTTATTTATTTTTTATTTATTATTTTTTTAAATAATTTTTAAAATTATTTTTATTTATTTTTTGACAATATATGCCATGACTTCAATTTATATTGAACAGACAACACCTTGGATTAAGACACTGGATCCAACCAATGCTTTTATTCCCTGAGCCATGTTTCATTTTTCTATAAAAAATGTTTGTTAATTTTATTATAAAATGTATTGATGGTAATTTTACTATAACAATGTATTGTTGGTAATTTTACAATAAAATATAGTTATTTATAGGCGATATAAACACGACGTAAATACGGCAAAATTGAGAAAGAGTAGCAGAGAAGACAAGCCCTGAAAAGTGAATATGTTATCTTGATATGCTCACGAAACTACGTAGTAGGCATGACTAAACCAATACTACTCAGCTAATTGATGCTATATTTATGAGTTAAAGTACTCAAAATCGGGAATAGTGCGTATGTAAATATAAAAGTGGACATTGAAGTCAGCACCCAGCGGTGACAGTCTGTTTCATGCTTAAATGCCATCGTCAGCTCATTATACATGATGTATAGCCTTGAGATGTGTCCATGAAACTAATATATAAATGGCTCTATGGGTAATGTAATGGTTAACTACTTGAAAAGGGAAATCAGAATGTGGATTCGAATTCCAAATGAGTTCTTTAGTCTCAATTTCTCGTAGAATACAATTGATAAAGGGATGAATCCACATCTTATCCCTCCCAGCTCACAGGGCTGAATAGTCTATCTTGACTTTAGGTGGCAACCAGTCTAAGAGATGGAAAATGCTAAGGAAATTTTAAACCCAACCTGAGGAGCTATGAACCCTGTTAGGCTAGCTTACTACATTTGTTGCAGTACGCGTGGTGCCTTGAAGATTACTTACAGAACTCGTGACGTGACATGAATATATAAAACTAATCATCTCTCTATATATACCTGTCTATATTTCCGAGATGAGATGTTATGTACACTATTTACATTATTCGAACTATTGTCCCCATCTTTGTCGCCTTAATTATTACAACGTTTCGGCCATTCCGTATCTGTCTATATTTCTGAGATGAGGTATTATGTACATTATTTACATTATTCGGACTATTGTCCCCATCTTTGTTGACATATTTATCACAACGTTTCGGCTCTTCCGTATCTGTCTATATTTCTGAGATGAGGCATTATGTACACTTTTTACATTATTCGTACTATCTTTGTCGCCATATTTATTACAACGTTTCGGCCTTCAATATCTGTCGATATTTCTGGGATGAGGTATTATGTACACTATTTACATTATTCAGACTATTGCCCTCATCTTTGTCACCATATTTGTTACAACGTTTCGGCCGTTGTACGCCCCGGCCTTCTTCAGGTGCTTGAAATGTTGAACTGAACCCTTTATTTCGCTCACTGGGGTAGACTGTTCTAGTTCCACGCGCCATGTCTAATAGATGTCAAGGATATATGGCATAGTGGATAAAAGCGTTAATTATATCCAGTGACAGGACCCAAAGAGCGTGAGTTCAATACCTGGTTAAGGCGGTGGAGAACTTGGAGAGGGAATTACGCAGGAGATAAGTGATAACTGATATTCATTAGACATGGCACGTGGAATTAGAACAGTCTCCCCCAATGAGCGAAATAAAGGTTTCAGTTCGACATTCCAACCACCTGAAGAAGGCCGGAGAGTACAACGGCCGAAATGTTCTAATCTCTCTGTCTATATATATTGTAGCAAGGATCATCCTATACAAGGCCAGGGAGCAACTCGATGTATACTATTAGATTCATGGACAGTTTATGCGGATTGGAGGGGAAGATAACGGTTAACTCTAGACTTAAAAAGGCTGGATGGAACTTACTTCTCACCAATTGAATAAGTGTAGCAAATCACCCGTATTCCATCGGTGAGAAGTTTCATTCGAACATCTTTTTCTCGCAAACCACTGCTCTGGTGGAACAGGCTTGTTGTCTTCTCTGCTGCTAATTCTCAATTTTTCCCAAGAGAATATTTCCCTGGTCTCTACAATCTTAACATAATGGAGTCATATATAGTTCTTCAGTATACATATGAAAGAAGTGTTAGCGTATGAGTGTGTAAAAACAAAAAAATACTTTTAAGACGTCTTAATATGTAATATTAATAATATAGCCGAGTCATAATTTTTAGATGTGTACATGAAATGAGTTTTGGAATAAAAGCCAAAATAATTTTGACACATCCCAATATAATATATAGTAATTTGCTCATATTAATAGGCACACCGACGTAACATTTCTTATTCCACTTTAGTCGACCAACCAAGTAAGGTCGGACAATAACTTGCGAGCGTACCTTACTTACTACTGCTTGTCTGTTAATTCATCCGTTTTGCGCAACCGCTGAGGGACGCATGCGCACAAACACATACAAACAATATATTAAAACCAGAGAGCACTGCGATCGAATTTACTTGCCATCCCATAATATCAAAATATGAAAGCAATTTTAGTATGGAAAATCCGTACCTCTCCCTGATACGGTACACAGTTTAAAAAAAAATTCATTTATTGACTGATTAGTGAACTTGTCTATTATTTTCCAGATATATCCGTGTCTTTTTCCGCAGATATCAACCTGCAATCATTACACTATCCTTTAATAAAGAGTTGCTGTCTAGGGAACTGATCTCTAGTAAGAGTATGTTAAGATGCGTTCGACAAACTAAGCAACGTATTAAGAAATAGAAAACTGCCCTTAGGGCAAAAGAAACGGGCTTTGAACTGTTATTTAATATCTAATCTGTTATGTTAACGGCGGGATCAACCGTTTTCACCCAGGAAATATTCGAAATTCATTGGGCGATCAGTCAGCGTTACTGGTGGTTGAAATTTATAAAATATCTTAAAACAGATTTTCAAGAAATTGGATGCATCACGTCTATTAACTCTTTCTAACACTGATTGGAGTTTCCTTTCTAATCTTTTGTTCAATCTAGTGTGGAAAGTCGACGTCTTGAGTAGACCATTATTTTGTCTTTGAAATACATGTGCTACCCATTTCATTTGTTACTGGTGCTGGAAGTTTTCAATTGATGTGTTTTTTGTTATTTGGTAAAGTTATTTGTTTATGATTATGTAAGGCCAGTCTATGGGATCTGATGAAAGATTTTCTTCTTTAAGACCTAAATGATTCATTCGCTAGGAGCCGTCACCTTTTTTGTCGCTTCAGTCATTTTCCCGCGGAAACTTGAAACTACTTGGAAATATCTGTCTATATTTTTGAGATGAGGTATTATGTACACTATTTACATTATTCGGATTATTGTCCTCATCTTTGTCGCCATGTAATAAATACAACGTTTCAGCCGTTGTACGCTCCGGCCTTCTTCAGGTAATTGAACCCTTTATTTCGCTCACTGGGGTAGACAGTTTCTTGTGGCCCCAGCATATCTGACTTTACGAATTTTCCAATGGTGTTCTTTGTCTATGATCTCAACCTGATCCCACAGAGGGCAGTGATTTTCTCTATATGTGTTCAGACACGCCTGATTTTTCCACTTCTTCTCGTGTTCTTGAAGCCTTACTTTATAAATTGCAATATGACCTCTGGTAAAAACATGCAATGATAACAGCAAAAATTGCAATATATAAAAACTCGTGGCTGAAGACATTAGGTTTATAATGCCCGGAAATTCTTACACAGATGCCCTCAAGGACACATTGCACAGTGGATAAAGGCTTTAGTTAGATCCAGTGATAGGACCCAAAGAATGTGAGTTCAATACCCGGTTAAGGCAGTGGAGAACTTCCGGGGGGGGAACAGGATATAACTGACAACTGACATCCATTAAAACATGGCACATGGAAGTTGAACAGTCTACCTCAGTGAACGAAATAAAGAGTTCAGTTCGACATTCCAACCACCTGAAGAAGGCCGGAGCGTACAACGACCGAAACGTTGTAATAATTATGGCGATAAAGATGAGGACAATAGTTCGAATAATGTAAATAGTTTACTTGGAAATAGATACTTATAAGACGCCGCTGTAACTTCTGGTACATATAATGAGGAAAACGGGCCTGGAGAATCAAACACTCACAGGACATAATGACGGCAAGAGAAGCTGGGGGAATCAGCGAATATAGAGCTTGAGTATATGGATGGTAGAACAAGGACAAAGAAAGATATTAATTCGAACAAAGAGAAAAAAAGAAGTTGTGGAGAACTATGATCAGCCACGCACTGAAAGGTCATGGCACATAAAAACAGTTTCTTTATGTCCCAGATTCATTTTGCTGAAAGACTAAAAAGGATGGCAAAGGTTACAAGTTAATTAGGAAGTTTGGAAGGACATCTTACATAAAATTGAAGTAGAAGTTTCTGAAAGACTCAAATTTATGTTGTTGGGAGACTAAGGACAATGTTAAACAGTCCAAGGTTACTTAGAGCAAGGAAAAGAGGAAGTTGCGGAGAGTCATGATCTCACACTTCCTGGTGCTCAAAAGAAGCAGAAGGTATCAGGAAGAGAAAAATGATTTAAAAATCTTTCATATGCAGTAATATAAATAACTTACCGTAATTTCTCGAAAATAATACGCACCCATAATAAGCACCGCAACAAATGATCCAAAAATTAAAAAAATATATCTATCCCTATGTATAATACGCATCTATAAATTTTGTCAAAAGAACAAAAAAATAATTACGAAGACATTTTGTCGACCTTGACATTAAAAATAAAATCGAAACTAAGCGGCTAAAATAATGTTGAAAATTACCAACGGTTTTACCGATAAATATAACATTTGATTTTACCGCCAAAATGTCGTCAAAACGTGCGAGTTATACAGCAAATTTCAGTGAGGATGTTATAAAGAGAGGTTTTAAGAAGTGTTGTCTGACAACAGCCATGGATTACTCTGAAGATGACATCCTTTGGCAAGAGAATGAAGAGGCCAAAGATAATTTTGAACAGGATGAAGATAATATTCTGAATGATAATTTGTTTAATAACAATTTAGATATTGATTCTATAATAGAAAATGGTGATGACGATCAAAATTAAAATTTCAATAAATTGTAAACTTGATATCCTCTTTTCTTCAAAATAGGCCTTTTTACAGATTTTTTTTTTTTTCGCCAAATAAAAAATGCAGTTACTGATAAACATAAATTTATTGACAAAAAGATTTTTTTTTTTAAGCGTTTCACTCCAAGCAAGGCAGGAGGCCACTAGAACGCAAGGTGTTACAGAGAGTTGGAGCGAGAGCAAATAGAAGTGATAGAGGAAAGGATGAAGAGAAGGATAGGGGATAGATCAGGTCATCTGGAGACGTCGATTGACATTACATTTGAATATTTGGATATTATAGCTATCAGGAAAACAAGAAATGGGGAGGGAGTTCCACAGGCGATAATTGTGGGACATGAAGCTATTGGATAGAAGAGACGGCTACATTTAACAGAGCCAGCGGGAGATGGTCCTTGAAATAAATTATTATAGTTGGATTTAAAATGAAAATTGGGATAATATATTTCTTATTTTAGAACAACAAGTATTTATTATTATAAATCAATAACGGAAAAAATATTTTGTTTAAAACTATTTATAATACGCGCTCCTCTTATCACCTGCAATTTGCAGTAAAAATGTGTATTACTTTCGAGAAATTACGGAGAGTAATGTCTAGTTACGTACGTAGACAAACCTTCATCTATTGTCATATGTTCAATCTTCACAGATATATTGCAATTATAGCCTTATAACAAATGAAGCTACACTTTTGGAATGCCTATTTCAATAATGTTAGGCATTCCATTTTAGAAAACAGTTATTGTGTAGCGATTTTAATCCTCGTCGTTACTATTTTGGTCATATGCCAGACTAAAGTTTTACTTAGAGAAACTTTTGCCGTCATGTAGTTTAGTGAATTACTATGGCAGACCACCGGCAAGAGGGCACGAAAGCGACTTATCTTCGCTTCAAGGACGTCTACAAAAAAAAAGACATGGGGCGATAAACATGGACAACGAGAGGTGGGAAGACAGCTCGCGCTGGAGACGCGATTTATACCGAGGACTGGAGCGAGGAGTGGAAAAACAGAAGCTTGCCGCCGAGGAGAAGCTTGCCGCCGAGGAGAAGCTTGCTCGACGGAAAGAAAACAACATAGCGACATCGCGAGAGAGTGTCTTCACAAGCATTCGTTGCAATCGGGGACTGTTACTCCTGTGTGGGCCTGTACAGCCATAACAGCATAACTCTTTGGGCGCAGATCCAAGGTTTCTCAAAACTGACGGATGCTACACACACACACACACACAAAACAAAATGGCGGACCATTACTAACGATATTTTTCTTATAAGCAGCCTTGCAATGATACCAGTTTAAGCTAAGCTTCGTAAACAGATATTGTGGAATAAAAAAAAAATCCGATTTAAATAAAAGATTTTCAGAAAATGTTTGAAGATAAGTAAAAACAGGGGCGCTTAAAATGTTAAACTTTTCTCTTGGCACCAGTTTGGCAAATATAACGGTAGTAGCAAGAATAATAAGAATAAAAAAACAACCACAGAATCTTTTACTGAACATGCGTTATGGTTAGAGCCAGCCATGCAAAACCAATGGTGCTTACTACACCCGTTCCATTGGACGCTTGTGGATAGTAATTTTCTTTCTTTTGCCCAGCCTTTCGCATTTACATACTTACCCACTTGTACAGTCTGTGTAAAAGGGGTGAAGTCACTATCGGCATTCCATAATAGACAGCTATTTCTCTTGGCCGACAGTGACTAGAAAGGTAATCTCTCAAGTGGTGGTTTGCAATTTTGATTATTAAAGGCTGATAATCGCCTAGCACCATAATAAGACGTAAAATCGAATGTATCAACCGATTGTGAGTTTAATTATTGTGGTTAATAATAATTAGCAATACTTATCAAATAAGGATTACTAATATGTCTTAATAATTATAGCGATTGATAATTATAGGGTTTGATAATAGGGAATCATGGGTTTAATTATATGACTTTATAATAGGCCCTACTCATACATTCTAATCATAGGGCCCTATAATAGATTCTAATTATAGTGCTTTGTAATATGGCTTCATAATATGGCTTAAACATAGGGTTTAATTATTCTTAATTATAGTGCTTTGTAATTGACTCTAGTCATAATTTTAGCTCTTTATTATAGAGCATAATTATGTATTTATAACAGAGTTTCATAATAGGGCCTAATCATAGGTTTTTATATGGGTTGTTAATAGGGCTTAATCATAGAGTTCGATAATAAGGTTTAATTATCGGGCTTGACAATATGGCCTAATTATTAAGCTTTATAATATGGTTTAATTATAGCCTTATTCAGCGGTTTGGATATTAGCTATGCTTATTATCAAATAATTATTCTTAATTATAGAGCTTGATAATATGGTTTAATTGTTGGGCTTAATTATAGGAATTTAAAATAGGGGTTAATCATATAGCTCAATAATGGGGATTGATAATAGGGCTTAATTATCTCAGTGATCGGTGAAGGTAGACATTGCTATATTCAGAACTGTCTGCAATCACTGCAAGAAAGTTCTAGAAAATATGTGTAGCTAAGAAGTTGTGGAGAGCCCTGATCAACCAACCTAGCGTCATTGTTCCCAATGTGCGGCACCTTTGGAAAGTTCCTGAAAACCATACCACGCGTTGATCCAAGCCTTGTGAGTGATATTGGGTAGACGGAACCCTTGGGGGCCGTCGATAGCTGTTCTAGGACGACGTCACAAGTCATCGTGACCGAGAATTTGAGTGTGCTGGCCTTGTTCAAATTATTGATCACGCTATATAACACGCTCTCTCCTAGAAATTGTAACTAAGGTCTGCTCAGTATAGTTGCAGTATAAACCACAGGCGGGCACTGTGGGTGCTCAGCAAACACAAATGTGTCTGAGCAAGCGTCTGCAATAGGGACTGGTTAGCCGCCCTAGTAGACGGGTATCCTCAAATACGAGTGGCCAACTATTATTTATATAAATATATATATATAAATGTGTGTGTGCGTGTGCGTGTGTGTGCGTGTGTGTGTGTGTGCGTGTCTGTGTAAGTATTTACATTTTAGTATTTTGGTACATACCCTGTATGCTGGGCGGAAGTGGGGGGCTGAAATGTTTTCTGCATGACTTCAAACGCCAAATAATCGTTTCTATGATCAATCAGCTGAAGACTGAGTTTCGAAAGTGGGTTACTCTCAGCACACCCATATGCATATATATTCATGTGCACACACACACACACACACACACACACACACACACTTATACGCTCCCTTCACATACACAGGGCGGTGCAAAAGTAGATATACCATATTATATGTTATTGATATGTTTTTGTGCGCACATTACTGTATACCTACTTTTGCATACTCCTGTGTACATCGCAAACATATAAATAATAAACAACTTATATTTAGTTTCATGCTATCTTGTCATCTAAGATGTGAGTTATTTTTATGTTGATGGTAACATCAGAAATACTATTTCTGCGACAAGCATTTTTTTGTGATGCCCTTCAGTTGAGTCATAAAGGAAAGTAATATAAGACGAAGGAGATTTGATGGATATTCGCTGATTTAAACGACGCGCCTGCAACAGATCTTAATATCCAAGAGGCTAAGAAGGATGGCGTTTCCCGCCGAAAATTGCAAAGTCTTGGAGTATGCAAGGATATTGGATTTTTTTGACATCATATACAAAATCTAGCATAACAGCTTTTTCATTGATCTCGCCCTCAAAATAATTCCTATATTTATTTTGCTTTTATGATTAGGCCCTATTTAAAAGTTCTCTGATGAGTCCTTATTGTAAAGGATCCTATGATCAGGTCTATTAAAAATTCCTATGATGGATTCTTATTAAAAAATGTCCTATGGTTAGTCCCGATTAAAAAGCCCTATAGTTAAGCCCTATGGTTAGACTCCATTAAAAAGCCCTTATTAAAATGCATTATAATTAGTCCCTATTATGCCTAATAATTAGTAAGAATTATTAAGCCCTATGATTAGTCCCTTTGTAAAGGTCTATAATTATCCATATCATAAACCCCTATGATTAAGCACTATTAAAATGTTTCATATTAAAGGCGTATGTTTGGGCTTCATCAAAAATGCCCTATCATTGGATCCTATTATTAAGCCATATAATTAAAATTATTAAGCCCTATGTTTAGTCCCTATTATAAATCCCTATAATTAGATTATATTATCAAGCCTTATAATTTACATAATTCAGACTATTGGCCCCATCTTATCATATTTATCACAACGTTTCGGGTGTTGTACGCTCCGGCCTTCTTCAGGTGGTTGGAATGTCGAACTGAACCCTTTATTCCGTTCGCTGGATGTCCTCAAGGACACATGGCACAGTGGATAAAGGCGTTAGTTAGATCCAGTGACAGGACCCAAAAGAGTGTGAGTTCAATACCTAGTTAAGGCGGTGGAGAACTTGGAGAAGGGAATTAACAGGAGATAACTGATAACTGACATCCATTACACATGGTGCCTGGAACTAGAAGAGTCAACCCCAGCGAGCGAAATAAAGGGTTCAGTTCGACATTCTAACCACCTGAAAAAGGCCGGAGAGTACAACGGCCGAAACATTGTGATAAATATAGCAACAAAGATGAGGACAATAGTCCGAATAACGTATTGTCTTATTTAGTATATAAAGTGAGGTGACTCAATTACATACGAAATCACAAAGACTATAAATAGCTACGGCTATTACCCATGAGTGAGCTGAGTGCGTACTACTTCCCTTGAGTCAGTAACATTACACCACAATGGCGTCGCCGAGTTCTAACGAACTGAACGAACAATTATCACTTGATAATTATGAATACACACAAGCGTGACTTAGAATATGAGCAGCTAAATCTAGAAGAGAAATGCTGAATGATTTCAAATCAATTAGAAAAGAAAACCAAATAATTGATTTCTTGTTGGCAACTGCTACTTATGAGGCCATTATAAAATTATCAGCAATTACGAACCCAAGACACAGGAAATGACGTTTGACGAAATAAGTCAACTAATAGTAAAAACATAACACCCAAGAAAAAAAATGATTGCAGAGAGAGCTAAGCTTATGAACATTTTCCAAAAAGTGAATGAACCAGTTATCGAATCTGTTCTTCGTTTAAAACAGGCCGACAAATATTAAGAAAGAAACATTGGTCATAATATGGACGACAAATTCTTGTCCGTTTGTGATTGGAAAGAAATTCCTACTAAGGTACGACCACAGACATTTAGAATTTATATTTAATTCTAGGAGAGAACTTCCTAGGGTAACGTCTACTAGGATTTTAAAATGAGCCTTAATGTCAATGGCGTTTGATATTGAGCACATGAAAGGCAATAGCATTCCGTGTGTCGAAATTGAGATTTATTACTTCTGAAAGTGAGAAAGAAGAGGAAAAATTCTTATATTGGATCGAAACTGATATTTTGTCAGTAGACAGATTAGCTGAGGATTCGAAGCGAGATCCCCATATTGGATAATATATTGTTCAGGATAAAAAATGATAAGTGGAATAATTGCTCACGGGCAGAAAGGCGTTTTAAAGTGGTTGAACACGAGTTAACTGTAGAAAAGGGTGTAATTTTTAATTGAGACCTAGGGGTTCCTCCAGCAGCGCAAAGGAGAAAAATTATAAAAAGTATACATGACGACGTTCATTACGGATTAACATCTATACAAAGAGGATTCAGACTAGAGGCATGGTGGCCAGGCTATTCTACATATGTAGAAGAATACATAAAAGAGGGTAAAATGCGCAATGCCAGAAGAAAAGTTAAGCAAACAAAAACACATACATGGCCTAAAGAGTCCCAACCTTCGGACAGAGTACACATGGATCATGTCTATGTTAATGGAGTGGAATTATTATTAATACTGATAGATTCATATTTGAGCTGGCCAGAAGTAATAAAATACGGATGTCCAACAAAAAAGTTTAACTGTGAAACAAGCGTTAAGGGTCATGTTTTCAAGAAATGGAATTTTGAAAATGCTAGTATCTGACAACGCCAGAGTTCTGTGACAAGGAACTATGCCATGGTTGACCAAAATTGGATACAAACCATATAACCCAACCCCGGGGTAGCAGAAAGGGTGATTCGAACTATAAACAACGGATTGAAAATATATATACAACGAAGAGAAAAGATAGAAACATTTCTTCCTAGATTGTTGCTAAGTCATAGAATAATACCCCATGCTGGAAAAACGAAGCCCGCTCGGCCTCATGGGTAGACAAATTAAAGCCCCACTGACCATGTCTTATGCTACCAACGAAAAACTATGGTACAAAAAGAATAGTGAATCTAATCTACAAGATACATGATTCATAATGCAAAATGGACAGAAGACTATGATAATAGAAAAAATGAAAATGAGATATTAACGCATGCAGACCAAGTTAGATTGCAACACGATAGCGAAAAAGAAATGTATAGTGAGCCTGAAAGTAATGAAGGCGAAAGTGTCATGTCAAGGCAAGACAAACATGACAGTGAAATCGAGAGTAATATAGACTCTGAAGATGAACCAGCCAATCATTGGAGGAACGCTCCTATGAAAAAAAGAAGGTCGAGATCTTCCATTTCTATACAACCTCTTAAGGAAGAGGAAGAAATATAGTGAGCAGACAAAAGCTCCCAGAAAAAAAGTACCAGGCAAAATGAGGGGTACAGGGAGGTGAGGTGACTCATTTACATATGAAGTCACAAAGACTATAAATAATTACGTTTATTACCCATGAGGCAGTTCAGTGCATACTACTTCCCGTGAGTTAAAGACTAGCCAACTCGTAGTTTAGTATATTAAAACTTGTCAACACGTATATTAGTGTATAAAAATTAAGAAATTGGTATTTTAATATATAAAGACTTTTTAACTTGTGCTTTTAGTATCTAAAGTCATGTCAGTTCATCATACTTATTATAAAACCCAGGTTGTGTGTGTGTGTGTGTGTGTGTGTGTGTTTGTGTTTGTATATTGGATCGTTTATATATTTTCGGATTTCCTACATTTTTCAACCGATTTCAACAAAACTTCACAGGACTACGTAAAATTACCTTGCGGTGGTTCTGACAGCGACAAAAATTGGAAAAAACACAATTGTTTTTGCACGAAATCAATTTGAAAACACGATTAAGAGGCATCGCTTTCGCGGAATGAAGGGGGACAACTCATATCGAGTTATACTTATTATTAAACCCAGGTTGTTTGTGTGTGTGTGTGTGTGTGTTCGTTTATATATGGGATCGGATTTCCTTATTCTTAAATCAACCGATTTCAACAAAACTTCACTTTTTTTTTTTTGGCAGGTAGTGTTTCTTATTGTCTTGCACAATTTTTTCTTTATTTTTACATTCAGAATGCTTTAAAAATTCCATTTACAAGACAATTGTTTATAATAAAATTCTATTTAATCGGTAGACTCATAACGATTGAAAATTGTTTGAGTTTGGGTTTGACCAATTCGTAAAAAAAAAAAAAAAACTAATTAAGACATGCGTGTCCGTCAACCTTAAACAACAATCTTTTTCAATTTTATTTTTCAGTCTTTATGATGGTCGATCTATTGCTTACTGTTACATCCCCGGGCAACGCCGGGCTCTATTGCTAGTATTTAATATATGAAAAACTTATATCCTACCTATATTTTATTTTTTATATTCATTTTTTGAAAATATCGCCAGAATGTTTTAAATTGGAAATGTCTGATTTTTCCTAAAAGCCGCGTTAACATGTTTGCAAGAACTTTAGTTAATTTGTGAGTCACTGTCTATATCAGAGATTATCGGTCGCATTGGTTTGTTGCTTTTTGGCAAGTTCTAGTTATGCTTGGAAGATATTTTATCACACATAACCATGTTTTGTATTCATTTTTTTAAAGAGTTTCTTTTTCTTTTAATTGATCAGTTAAATTTTTGCGTCTTAATGATTTCGTTTTCTTCAAGTTTTTATAAACACCCGATATGGATGGTGTTTAACAGAGATTCTTTTTTTTTTCGCTGTAAGCAATCGCATTTATAATCACACCAGCACACCCGTTATCTGAGGCGGTGATGGATCGACTGTTGTTTTTAGATAGTATTTTTAGTGCATTTACGTGTCTTAAGACACGTGGATACTTGTGCTTACGACGAAAAAATAGAATCTATATTAAACGTCTACCGTAAGTTGACAAATAAAATAGACCACAAAGTTTTACCTACCTCTGAATAAGAGAAAAATAATTATATGTCCCTAAGAGACCCTGGAACGGGTAAACCCGTCAGTAGGACAATACACTGAAAATATTTTTGAATCTTTCAATATTCTAGTTATTTAAAATACTAAAAGAAAAGTGTTCGAAATTTAAAAGAAATATAAGTAACACAAAAAAATAGGCATAATCAAGAACTGCGTGTGCTTCATACCTTGCGGTTGTGGCAAAGAATATAAAGGTAATATAAGCCACCTTCTAAATGTAAAACTGAAAGAGGATCGAAAATCCGTAATGAGGTTTGAGAAAATTAAATCAGGCATGGCTGATCATGTATGAAGGGAAAAGTTTAATCATCATCTCCCTATTGAATAAAGTGAAAATACTGGACAAGGATGAACACTGGAAAGTTAGAGGTCTGAAGGAATCAGAGCATATGCTTAGTAGACTTAGCATAGAAATAAATGCTATATTGGAGTTATAGTAAAGACAGACAGAAATATGACAGCCTATAATAAGGCCCTATTATAAAGCCATATAATTAGACCCTATTATAAAGCCCTATAATTAAGCCCTATTGTCAAGCCATATTATTATAAAACAATATAATTTGGCCCTATTATAAAGCCACATATTTAAACACTCTTATAAAGGCCTATAATTAATCTATTATAAAGCCCTTTTATTATAAAGCCCCATAATTAAGTCATTTTATTAAACCCTATAATTAGGCCCTCTACAGCTGTAACAAAAGAGAAAAGCTTCAGCAGCACCATGCATCACAAGGCAGTTTACGTTTAAGGCTCCAAGTTCACCGCCGATAATTGTCTTCCGGTATAATAGCCTAGTGGATAAAAGTATTGGTTCGGGAATATTAGTAACATAGTAATTGTGATTAAAATGTTGGTCGGGTAGTGTGTACTTGGACTCTGTGGAAACAGGGCGATCAAGAACCGAGCATTACCAATAATAAGAACCAGATATCCCCAGACTTGGACGGCTGAACGAAAAAAGTCTATTTTTTATAAAAAAATCTTTCATTGCCCTAATTCGTGATACAATACTACAAGAACAGAGTTCAAACTATAAAAGAATTTAGCTAATATTTAAAATTCTCAAAAAAATTGATGATCGTGTATATTCGCGTACAGTGAGAGTTTTTATGGTCAGTTTTTTTTTACGCAAAAAATAGAGGTCGTACAGATATTGGGTTGGTGCATAATTATCAGGCATTATTCCTGGCGAATTATTTAATAAAAATTGCTGTTTTGTTTACTTTTTTTTAAATAACAAATATTTTATTTTCAGATTATAAAAATGCGTGTTGATAATCATATGCTCCGGAATAACCATTTAAAAATGCTATTGTTGAATTGTTATGTTTCTTTTTATCATAATAAATAGTTTTAAAACGACTGATAATTATGCACCAACCCCCAAAATTTTTTAATTAAAATTAATGCATTTTCGGTGACCGGTTACACTATACACTGGCAATTTCTTTCTGGAGGGGTTAAAATTCAAGCATTTTCGGTAACTGTAACATAGCTGGTAGGCCTACATTCTTACGGTACTTTTGACTTGCCTGAACGGTACAGGTAAACTCCTGTAGCCTAGATTCTTTCTGTCGCTACAGGAACAACAGAACGTCGTTCACTGTGTGTCGCTTAAAATCTACAAGTACCTTATATAAACAAAGAATCGACAACTTTTTTTTTTCCTATCTTCAATTTGCGTTCATCTTCGTCCTCACGTGTTTACAACACTGAGGTACTGTTTTTCCAACGGGTCTCCTTTTTTGACAGATAAGTATATATACCATGTTTCGGTTCTGTTCCTTATTGTTGCTTTCTCTGTCTATTTATATTTATTTATTATATTCTTTACATTTATAGGTAGAGTACTCTCCCTGCCTCCCATCAGGATGGCTGATGCCCAACCCAACGAGAACGCCTCTCTGCGCCTGCTTACTCGCACGCTGTCCACTGACCTGAAGTGGAACAACTACATTGTATCTATAGCTTCATCTACCATAGCTAGAGAAATAAAAGACTGATTCATGCCTTTTGCACAAATGTGAGCACAGCAGGTTTGGCTGGAATTGGAAATTAGCTGGACGATTCCAGTCTCCACGCCGATAGCCACTACGCTGCCTGCACATCCTATTAACATATTCTTACACGGCAATAAAGCCACTAAGGCGCAAATGGTTAGTGTGCATGAAAGAACATGAAAAAAAAAAACATTATTAAGACGAGAGAACAATAAAAGAACAGGAATTAAGAAGAAAGAAAATAACGATTGACATTGCATGTAAACTGACTGGAAAGAAGCCGGAAGAGAGTTCCACAAGTGAGAAGTGCGAGAGAATAAACTATTAGAATAGAAATTAGCCTTTTCAACTGTAAAATGATGAGACCTAACTGACAGTCTAGTACTTCGTTTAAATTCGTAAAGTCGATGAACCAAAGAAAATAACTCAAAACAATTACCATGAACATCTTGTTCATTTCTGTGTGACTTTTCAGCACTACCAAACACAGGAATTGAACTGCCAGGAAACCTGAACAAAATATTAACCAAAATATAATAAAGATGGCGATGTTTGTCTGGAATATTTTTTCCAGAATTTTTGAGATGAGGAATCTTTACATGTTTTGCTATTTTGACTAGCATTCTCATCTCGATTTCTATATTCATAACATTTTGGTCTTTGTACTCTTTGGCCTTCTTCAGATATATGTCTTTGTGACGTCCCCCGGTGTCGCTGCGCCAAATGTGACGTCTGCCTGGCTGCACCCACCGTGCTGTCCTGGTTGTGGCGCCAATTGTGACGTCACCCCGTCTGTCTCCGCGCCGTCGCCGTCCTATCCTGTCCTGTGACGACCAATGTGACTTGGTATTGGTCGCAGCACCAAATGTGACGTTCTAACCTTTTGTTGATTCGGATGGAAATCTGGTTAGATTCGGTATCAGCCTTGTCGTTCCCAGCTCGTCTCCAACGTCTGGTTACCGAAGTAACTGTTTTGATTTCTAGTCTAACCTACCCACGTTGTGATTTGATCTTAGGTAGACGAATCAGTCGCCGGGCCGTAATGCAAGTCGAGTCCGAACAAGGGCAATACCGCACAAGTATATGTAAAAGAAAATAAAGCAATAACTCGAAAAGTTCAAATGTGTTAAAAAAAAGGATAACAATATTTTATATCTGGTTTCAAAATACAGGACTGCGTCTTTCTCCCAAACCGCTATATGGATTCGTGACACTTTATGTTTGTTAGGCGAGTCTTAACATCTTAAGTTGTTTGTTCTTTAAGAAACTGGTTCTTGGTGTATCTTCAGGCGATATTCGTAAAACTTGTTTTGGTGGTGTGAGTCTAAGTCGTTCTTCAAAAAAAAAAATTGTTCTTGCTTAGAAGTTGAGGTCGTGATTGCGTGGATCTTCCAGTCAGGTTCCTGCGAGGCGGGCCTCAGAGCTAACAGCTCAACTGCAACTGCTTGCCTGTCTGTCTAACCCCAACTGCTCAGCTGCGAACTGCGAACTGCCGTCTTACTCGTTGCGACTCTGCTTATATGGACGCCGACCAAAACTGGGGTGGGCCTGTCAGGGTTTGAGGTTCCTTGATAATTCTAAATCCGCATTAAGGGTTTTCTTTGTTTTCGGTCAGGAAGATTTATTAATTTCCATTTTTGGAAGTCTTTACTTTCTAGGGTAGGGAATCGTCCTCCCCCATTCTTCTTTTCTCATATGGGTATCTCATACCAATCCCTTCAGAGGCGTCAGCGTTTTTCCCCTCTCTCTCACAGTGGCATCACATACCGATCCCTTCAGGGGGCGTCAACAGGCCTCCCCTCCTTTTTCACATGATTACCTACGCCTACCGCTCACGCGACCATTCAGCCAATGGACGCCGAGCAGTGTGGGTGTGGCTAGACTAGCCTCGGTTTAAAAAATCTTGCTCAAAGAAAAAAAATTATCTTCCTTCTTTTCTTTTTCTTTTCTTTCTTTTCTTCTGCCCGACAACAAACCAATACGACCCGTAGTGTGGTCCCTTAATCTCAATCTTATCCGGATGTCACCTGGAGTTCGTAACTCGAGACCTTCGCCAGCATCAAGTGGGTGGTCATCTGGCGACTTTGCATTCTGTCGCTAATTAACTGTTTCGATAAAATAATTTTCCTATCATAGCCAGCTCCGACACAAAACAGATGCTTTTTCTCAAATGATACCTCCGCAGATAGTTAAGGGTTTAATCTTTCCTTCCTGGTACTCTGCGGGTAGTCCAGCGGACATTTTTCTCGCGACCCAATTAATTTTTATCTCTTAGAATTCTGCCCTGTAGGCCACCTGACCGACCTGAAATTTTCACCATTGCCATGGGCAGACTGCCACCTCCCACTCGGTGCGCCGTCATAAATCAAACGCGACAGATCCGCGACCTTACTTTCTTCGCTAATGAAAATAAAATCTTTATCACTTTTCCTTGTTAGAAAAAAATAACATCGTCTTTTCGTGATAGATTCTTATCACCTAATTTAATTCTCGCCTTTTTTTCTTTTTTTTTTTTTTCTTCACGCAACCCTAAATAGTGTCACATCTTTGTACTTGATAGCTTGAACTCTTTATTCAATTTACAAGGATAGATTGTTCGCATTCCCCTTTTCCTGCTTCGGGGACATTTTATATTAAGACTCACCAGACTATTTCGCCTTTGTGTCACTTGTTCAGTTCTGTGTAACTTTTCCGCACTACCAGACACAGGAATTGAACTGCTAAGGAAACTTGATGTTTTTAACCAGTGCTTTAATCCATTAGGCCTCATCTATTTGACAATCAAGTTTTGAAATTCTGGAGATTTTAACTTAACGCCTGTTCACTGTATGAGTGTCTTGTCTCAGGTGGTAGAATTTTTGTTTACTCGGATGTGCCCAGCTGGTATTCATCTCTAAGTTAGCTCCACTGAGGAGGTTATTAGTGTCTAACATCTTTTTTCCTTTTTTTATCATTTCACCCCAAGCAAGGCAATACAGTCACTAAAATGCAGGGTGTTACTGAGTGTTAGAGAATATGGGGAAAAACACTATTAGGGAGATAGAACAATAAAAGAACAATATTTAAAAAGACAGTAGATAACGATTGCTATTGCATTTAAATTTTTGAAGGTCAAAGCTGACTTGCAAGTAAGAAGCCGAAAGAGAGTTCCACATGCGAGAAGTGCAATAGAAGAAACTGTTAGCATAGAACTTACAGTTACACCTAACAATATCATACAATTTTCTTCCGAAATTTCAGTTCAGAATGTTTTTTAAACATTTCACCCCAAGCAGGACAATAAAGCCACTAAGACGCAATGTATGTTAGAGAATATGGCGAAAAACACTATTAAGGTGATAGAACAATAAAAGAACAAGATTTAGTAATACAGTAGATAATGATTGACATTGCATTTTAATTTTTGAAGATCAATGCTGATTGGGAAACAAGAAGCCGAAAGAGAGTTCCACAAGAAACTGTTAGCATAGAACTTACAGTTACACCTAACAATATCAACTGATTAAATGATGAAGACTTTGCCACCAATCTAGTAATTCATTTAAATCCATAAAGTATAGCTACTAAAGCGGAAATTAATATTTATTTTGAAAATACAAATATGCGGCCTAAGGCCAAAAGTGGGGATAGGGGAAGGCTGTTTTTCGATCTGTCTTTTCTTATATTTATCTAGCCACGATTACTGACGCAAACATTCCACGGTATTCCTTGCACCAGAACAACACATCACCATTCTTGGTACAGCCACCAAGATGCCTCAAAGTCACAGAGAAGCTAGGTTTCGGCGGTGGGAAAGTGACTAAAGCCGAGATGACAGATTCTTCTTTGTATTCTATCAAGAACCTCTAAATACAGAGTGGAAGAAGCAGACCAGATGTGACCGTAATAATACTGGACAATATTTTCGTAGATTATAAATGTGTAAGATGGATTCTGATGGGAGAAATGTTTAGTACGTCACAGGAAACCAACTTTCCTGACAGCAGACCTAGCAATAGATTCAGTGCAATCTTTCCACTTCATGTCAGAAGAAAATGACGAGAAGTCGCTGCGCTGGGCTTCAGCCATTCAAAATCCCAGATAGGGCAAATTCACCATGTTTGCCAAGATCTCATGGCAATACATAGATCATAAAGAAAAAGAATCCGTGGAGAGCCGTAACCGCTTATGTCCTGAAGGGAGAAAGAAAATTTTGCATTCAAAACCGAATAGAAGGCAACAGGAAACTAACCCATTATCTTTCCCAAGAAGTCATGGCAGTTCACAGATAATAAAGAAAAGGAATCTGTGAAGAGCCGTGATCACTTAATGAAATCACTTAAGGAAGAAGAAAAATTCTGAATTCAGAACCTTATATTTATGTCACAAATTTCGAACGAAGGAAAACCAAAACACGTTACAAAATCTCGAACGATTGAAAAAGAAACACTTATGTTACAAAATCTCTAACGTCTGAAAAAGAAACACTGATGTTGCAAAATCTCTAACGTCTGAAAAAGAAATACTGATGTTGCAAAATCACCGACGATTGAAAAAACATGTTACAAAGTCTCAAAATATCCAATGATTGAAAAAAGCACTTATGTCACAAAATCTCGAACGATTGAAAAAAGCACTTATGTCACAAAATCTCGAACGATTGAAAAAACACTTATATCACAAAATCTCGAACGATTGAAAAAAAAAACACTTATGTCACAAAATCTCGAACGACTGAAAAAACACTTATGTCCCAAAATCTTGAACGATTGAAAAAAATCACTAATCTCACAAAATCTCGAACGACTGAAAAAACGCTTATGTCACAAAATCTTGAACGATTGAAAAAAAAAAACACACAAATGTCACAAAATCTCAAACGATTGAAAAAACACTTTTGTTAAAGTCCTGAACGATTGAAAAAACACTCCTGTCATAAAATCTCCAATTATTAAAAATCACCTATGTTACAAAATCTCCAACAATTTTAAAAAGACTTATGTTATAAAATCGCCAACACTTATGTTGCAAAATCTCGAACGATTGAAAACAAGTGGCTGTCGCAACTTATGTAGCTCTTGTTGATTTGTTTTTATTCATACTATCCGAGGAGCTGGGTTAACGAACCTCGCCGATTTAGGTACATTATCTCGTTTATTCATAATTCTTTCACTCTCGAAGATCTCTTTCTTGATGCTGATGCTGAAGGATTTACATATCAAGTGCTAACCTTGCATCTTAAACGTCGACTTCTTCTTTTGGTATATAGGTATCCACGAGGTATTAGGTACGAGAGTGCCTCCCATGACAGATTATCAACCGAAAGATTCGTTATACATAATATGACATAATGTTTTGTTTATATTCTCCTCTACGCTAATATCAGAAAATGAATTAAAATACCTTAGAAATGTTTACAAAATAGATAAGAATAGAGAAGAGTTTACGCAAAGACAAGATTCTGATATACGTGATTGTGTCGGAAGTTTGCCGGACTGTATGTACTGTTTTATATCGTTCAACGAAAATGTGTGCACGGCTGACGCTCATTGGTACCCAGCCAACTGAGTCAGTCTGCCAAATGGCTTCGTGCTCAATTATTAGGTTTTCAAACGTTATATTGGAACGGCTCTGTGATCTTTACGATAGCTAGAAAATTCGGGCACCGTGACCTTATCAGATTTTTACGCGAAATTCGGTAAATCTGCTTCCAAGACTTTTTCGAAATGTTTTATTGGAATTTTGGCGAATACTTTAGCTTTCTGAGTCAGGTTTCAGGGCTGGTAAGTTCAAGACGGTAAGCGTTTGATAAGACAGGACACTAGAAAAACCCCAGGAAACATGGGAATCAATTGAATGAGAAGAGTCACAAAATAATCGTTCAGTTTTTTTTCTCATTATCGGAATCAAATAATGATTCTGCTAGTAAATTTTAGAACTGAGAATTTCCACTAGCAACTCGGATTATTTTTCTTTTAAAGCTATAAACTTTCAGAACAGGCAATCATGGCTCGCCACAAATCCTTACAAATTGCCGTGACTTCTAGTAAAAAATACTAGAATGATTTCTTTGCCTTCTCCAAATATGTTTTAAATCCAGATTTGTCATTCTTCTAAAATAGTTGCCGCACAAATACAGTTTACCAGTCTATTCAACCAGAAAAAGGGAGAAGGATTTGATCCAAAAGTGGTGTAGCAGAACTTCTCAACCGAGATATTATTTTGTATCCAGGAATAGCCTGGTATCGAGCGAGTACGCAGATGAAGATGTCGACCATGCTCATTCTTGTCTATTTTGTATTCCATCTTTAAAGGTGTGTTTGATCTGAAATAAAATTTCAATAATATTTGTCGAAGTTAGCTCCTCCTTAATTTCTTAATTGTTCACTAGGGGTCGCTCTCCCTACACTATAAATACTGGGCGACTTCTTGCCTCGTTCTCTTTTTCACTTAGCATTTCAGCGGACACATTTAAAAATATAATCTCTCGTAGAAATCAGCATTTTCGTCCACTTGTGGGAAAACGCTATAAACACACATACACGTACGTAAGAACATTCACCAAAATACAAACTCTTTACGTCCGCACACAAACACAAATGTTGATGTCTTTGTCACTTGTAAATTTGCTGTTTAATACATATATTTGTTGACATATATATATATATATATATATATATATATATATATATATATATATATATATATATCGGTATTGTTTGTTTTCTTTACCTCTTCGGTTGGACTCAACTTGAGTCTGCCATTGTTCTTGTAGTTGGACCTTCTAGCAGGAATAAACAACACGTGTTCCTAATTCAACCCAGACGGTCCTCTACAGATTAGACAATGGCTTCACAGGATGACCTGGGTTACTAAGAAGCAAAAAATGCTACGTAACGTTTTTACTGAGCTCGTAGAATAAACTGAGAATTTACAAAAAAATCACAAGTATCAATTACATTATTTATTTTTTTGTCTTAGCAATTCACCCCTTAAGATGATCTTGGATGAGATTAAAAGTATTTGGGAAAATAAAAGAAATGAAAATAACTACGGCTTTTTCTTTAATGAGTATAATAACAACATTAAGAAATTGATCCGCGAATTTGAAACGATTTAAAATAAAAATAAATCTGTCTATATTTCTGAGATGAAATATTATGTACATTATTTACATTATTCGGACTATTGTCCTCATCTTTATCGCCATATTTATTACAACATTTCGGCCGTTGTACGCTCTGGCCTTCTTCAGATAGCTGGAATGTCGAACTTAACCCTTTATTTCGTTCACTGGGGTAGACTCTTCTAGTTCCATGTGCCATGTTTAATGGATGTCAGTTATCAGTTATCTCCTGTTAATTTCCCTCTGAAAGTTCTCCACTCACACTCAAAAGACCCAAAGAGTGTGAGTTCAATACCCAGTTAAGGCAGTGGCTTAGAGTTGATTAGAGTTCCTTATATAAATATTCCAGTCGAATCCATTACATTCACTTACGTGCTAATACCCTGGGGAAAGGTATGAATCCTCTTTTTCTCTACCCCCCTAGCTATGGGTAAATAACAGAACAGACCTGGTTCTATAGCCTTGGATGACAACTGGTCTACCGCAAAAAGAAATGGCAACCTACTGCGGGAAAAAATATATCTGCATTGTCTGTCATGTATCCAAAGATACACGATCGCCTACGCGTGTATCACGTAAGTGAATGTAATGGATTTGACCTGAATTCGAACTCAGCTCTCTGAGTCCGAAGCACTATCCATTAATCCACCATGCCTCCTTAAATATACTGCTAGATAAATAAACGGAGCATATACTCAAAAATAGTATTTACTAAAAATAGCGTGATAATATCTGATGGATTCATGAGTTCAAGCGCCCTATGAGGCTGGCATCCCGCTCTCACCCCTTCACTGTTGAAACTTCTAAATGTAGCCGTCTCTTCTACTCTAATAGCTTCATGTCTCGCACCACTCGCCTGTGGAACTCCCTTCCCTTTTCCTGTTTCCCTGTGAGCTATAATCTCCAGCTATTCAAGTGTAATGTCAATCGACATCTCCAGTTGCCTTGATCTATCCACTACCTTCATCCTTTCCTCTATCACTCCTATCTGATCTTGCTTTAAATTTTCTGTAACCCCTTGCGTCCTAGTGACTTCCCGCCTTGCTTGGGGTGAAATGCTTAAAAAAAAAAGGATTAATAAATAAAAAATCATTATGTTTGTGTGCGTGAGTGTGTCTATGTATGTGTGAGTGCACGTACCACTGATGCATGTCAAGTTTGACTATGGAAGTAACAGCTTTCTACTGACCCTGCTACAATAGGTGAGGTAATTATGGTACAGTGGTTATAATCATGCGCTCATTCATTCACTCCCTTCTCCATCCGCCATCGTGACATGCTATTGACAAGACGTTTTAGTAAGAATTTAATTCATGCCTTTCCCAAGGACAATAGTACAAAGCAAACATAATCCTATCCATTCCCAATTCGAACTAGTTTCCCCCGTATCATTTTTCTATAAAGATAGCCTCCATTACCCTCCCCCGGCACAGATTACACACATAACATTATTTCTAGCAAAACGAAGGGGCTGTGCATGGTCGATTATGATATTTACGAACCCCTGCAGATGTGCGCGCATTTGTCTAGAAGCTCAGAATCTTTCGCCCATAAGCACGAAGGAAGTGAAAGCTGCGTTCGCCTTTCGAACACAAATTCCCGCTCAAACCACACATTCATCTCACTGAACTAAACACACTGCTATACTTCTAGTTGAACGCGCTGATCTGAAACCCACACTTCCTAACAGACTAATCTTTTTGCCTGTGAACGCCGCGGAACCACTTCTTTTGTGTTCTGCTTAATACCAACGATCTACTCGCATAGTTTCTCTCTTCGTATACAAAAAAAAACACTCTTTTGTGCATTCAAATGTGCAAAAAGACATATATCTCCCTTTCGCTAATGCGCATGTCTAAAACCGAATAACGACCGGTTGACATTCTTATAAATACACTTAGTTATCTGTAAATACTTGCACGCATTTGTCTGAGTTTCACATATTTTTTGGCTTTTGCTTTGGTAACATATCTAACCATATGAAAGTTGTTTACGAATATATTCATTATGTTGTAGTAGATAAAAGTAAACGTCCCTATATACTTGACCTTGCAACATGTTATGAAAAATTTCGAACAGAAATATGCTAAGAATTTTTGCACTACTTAAATAGATTGGCCCCTCTTCTTAAAAAACAGAAACAATTCCAGGAAATAATTTTTGTAGATTAGCATTATATTAAACCCTCATTTCTAGATTAGCATTTATTGGACTTTCATTTGGATGGAATAATTTTTGTAGATTAGCATTCATTAAACTCTCAATTTTAGATTAGAAGTTATTAGACTTTGCTGAATCAACACCATCATTTGATGAGACACCAGATTTATTGAAACAAAATGGCTATTTTTTAGTGATTTTATAACATATTTATGTTATAATTTTTTAATAAATAATTATATATATATATATATATATATATATATATATATATGACAAAACCAAATATGTATATATATATATATATAATTATTTATTCGAAAATTATAACATAAATATGTTAAAAATCACTACAAAAAGCCATATTTTATATATATTATATATATATATATATATATATATATATATATATATATATATATATCCTGGCATATCCTTGCTTGAATCGGCTTCTAATGCTCTGGATAGAGCGGCTTGGGGATAGTAGTCGCGGCTCGTGGGGGCACAGTCCTATGGGTAAGGGAAACCCCAGATGAGTTCCACCACAAAATATGTGAATGAGCGGCGCTATATAGAGTCTAATTAGTTACCTCTTTCTCGCCTAGGCCCGTTGCTACAATTGGAATGATGTTTGCCTCATATCGTAACTGTCTGGGTTTCAGTTCTTGGCAGTGGATGCTCGCTGCCGATGAGTCTAAATATAGGGTGAATCGGCCGTCTAGTGCTTTCTGTTGAGTTTTCTTCAAGACGCGATGAATTACTTAATTATGATTATCCCAAATCCTCCGTAATTTCTATTAAATATATGGACATATATATATACACACGCACACCCACAAAGAACAGATGGTGTAAAAATCCACGGTTCTTAGGCTTTACTTTTTTAAAAGAATTCTCAATACAAAGTAAAGCAAAATATTATAATATTTTTATTATAATAAAAACATTTTACATCGCTACACAAAAGCTTTCATGCTTTAATACTACGATTGTACATCCTGAGGCAATGGTAGGATACCTTGTGAAAAATTATTTATTAGGGATATTTACAAACAAATTGTTACCTCTTTTCGGAAGTTAAAAGGGGGGATTATAAGGTCAGAATTAAAAAATATAATTGGGTATGTCTCGATTAACCAATTAAAAGCCAGATCTAAGAAAAAATAGAAAAATAAGATCAGAGGGTGAAGGTAGGTGGGTTATTTTTTCATGTCACGATAAACTGACGCTTTGTTCATGTCATCCAACGTTCGTAGAAAACATGGCAGCGACAAATGTATTATGAATGTAGCCAAGTATGATGTTCCGTTTTATTGAAGTAGATATAAAGCTATCAGAAACAAATTTAATTTTTTTATTTAAATTCAGGAAACTTCTTAAAGTGGCCAATAGATAAAATTAAAAATGTGGATCATCTATATACTATGCTAATAATACTGAAGAGACGACAAAACATGGCAATATTAAAGTTGAATAAATCAAATAAATAAAATACCTGTATTGGGTGGACCATTATATACTAATAAAAAAATGACTATAAAATTGTAATACGTAATTATTTATGAATTTTTTTAACTATATTTTAAGGTAAAAATAGACAATGCTGACATAACGCAGGTAATTCATTTCTTTGGTTTAACAGAGCTTTTTTAATTTTTACTAATTTTTTCTCACGTATATTGAGCAATTTTTAATACTACTGTTCCCTGGTGTAATTCAACTCTGACCATTAACCTTTATATATATATATATATATATATATATATATATATATATATATATATATATATATATATAGGGGAAAATGTATGACAAAGTGGAAAAAGTTTTCTTGTGATAAATTTTATATGTAATTTTTCTTGTAAACACAGGAAATATAGATCATGTAAAGATTTAAAAAGTTCTATTTGTTTAATATTTTCTATTTTACCGGAGGTTATTGAGTGTTGTAGAATATGAAAAAAATCATTATCATTATTAAGAAGAGAGAACAATAAAAGTCTAAGAATTAAGAAGACATAAGATAACGATTGATATTGCATTTAAATTCTTGTAGATGAAAGCTGACTGGAAAACAAGAAATACAAAGAGAGTTCCACAAGAGAAAAGCACGAGAGATAAAACTGTTAGCATAGAACATACGTTACATATAATCAGTGGTGGTATCATATCGATTCACATGGACTCGCGTAAACTGATTCTTAAAATTAAAAAAGTTTAGCGAACGAGATGTTGGATTATCCGAAAAGAATCTTATATATTAATAGGCAATACATAATAGCTAAGTAGCTAATACCATTGCTGTAAGTTCTGCAGATATAAAAACAGGGTTTTCTATGATGAATTTAATTTATCCTGACAAAAGAAATCGTCTTGAAGCTAAAAATGTGGCAAATCTCTAAAAATGTGATAGGTCTTCCATTGGAAGTGCAGCGATTCTGTTCGAATGTGGCTAAGAAAACATAACACAACTGATGACACTAGAGTCAAAACTCATTATACTTGTGGACAGGAATATGATGAGAACAGAACTTCAATCTGGAAATATCTTAATAAATAAATAAATGTTTTCTATTAAATTATCAAAATGGTTAAATTCTTTTTCATACTATATAATGAGATTTGTTTCCATTCTCAGATTGAAATGAAAATCAGCATGCCGTTATTGCATATAGACTTTTCAAGTATAAAATAATAAGGCCATGCCGCCATTTTATTACTGCGCTTAAATTCGTAATGCCGAGATACCAAAGAGGAAAACTCATCAGAACAATTACCATGGAAGTATTTATTAAAAAAAAGGGAAGTGGGGACAGGGAAATTATGTTATGACTGTGGGACATTGATTAAAGTTAACCACATGACCCTAAAGAATAAACAGAGACTATAATAAATAAATAAATAAATAAATACAATCATATTTTTACGCTGGATATTAGCGCAAACGGTGCCTCGTAAAATACACCAATTATTACTATTGTAATATATTGTAATATATTGCAATATATTGTAATATATATATATATTTAAATGAAGAATAATAGAAAGAAATCAACACATAATAAAATATAATATATATAACAAAGAATATTAAATAATCGCCATATATAAATATAAATATTGTTTGCCTCCTATCGTATCTGTTCGGGTTTCAATTCTCGGTAGTGGATGCGCACTGCTGATGAATCCCAAATACAGGACGTTGAGGTTTCTTCTAGACTCAATGAATTACTTAATTATGATTATTTCAAATCCTCCTAATTATTTCTCTCTTTCTCTCTCTCTCTCTATATATATATATATAAATTGGAAAATATAACTCCCGGTATAAAAAACAAAATTTGTTTTTATACCGGGAGTTATATTTTACAATGGATTAAGTCTGACAATTATTTGATATATTTTCTGTTTATAATCCATTTATTCATTAAATCGATTTCATATGTTGTCAAAGTTTCCCTTTAGGAAAGATCGTCGAAGATTTGTTGTTTATAAACAGTAATTTTAACTTTGCTTGCCAGACGCTTGCTCTGTAGC
>CAHIKZ030000497.1:1497500-1587500 GCA_903632075.3 Acanthosepion pharaonis
AATCGTCTTTCATCGTAATGAATTTATTAAAAAAATCTTTCAAAAATAAAAGGTACTTTTGTGAAACTTTATTTGATATATTTGATTTAAAGTGCAATAATATGATTTGAGGCAACTATTATTAGCTTTCACCCTAGAACACTAAGCATGGGTATATAGTACCCAGCGCAAATTTTCCTACTTTTAATTACAATTTTCAGAACCTGATTTTCTTACCTAAATAATGTTTTTCAGTTCCTATTAATGTTAACTCAAAGTAAAATGTTTGAAGTGCCTGCATGTAAAATATTTCAAATAAAGATTTATATTTAATTTTTTTTTTTTTTTGGTATGATATTCCCATGGTTAGTAGTGGTGTAACTTTAATGGTTACTGTTTTAGGGTTAAAAACAGAAATGCATTTTCTTACCCGAAATTGCTTATTTAAGGTGTTGGCAGGATTGACAGCTTGATGTCTGATTGATATTTATCTAATGCTGTTCTAAGTTGGCTTTAGGTGTTAAAAAGTAATTGACTTAACGTGCGCATCGTATACATATATATATATATATATATATATATATATATATATATATATATATATATATATATATATAAAGACATTTTTCATGTTTATACGTTTTTGGGGGTTTTTTATAGATACAAATATTTAAGTAAATGCTTTGTTTATAATAATCAATATTAACGGCATTTACCGGCCTGGATGTCCGAGAAATTTTCATAGAAAATATGCGTCCTCCGACAGGCATCGAACCTGTATCCTATACGGGACCGTCATATAGACTGACGTGCATTAACCGATTGAGCCACAAAGGAGCGTTTCGGTTAGAAAGGTCGATTTTACTTTTTTTAAACAACAATTCTCCATGATTTTCTCTTGTACATTCATATCTGCTAGATTCGTATCCAAATGTAAACAAATGACGTCACACATTATGAAATAGAAAAGTCCGACAATTATTTTAAGACATTTTTTTATACGTTCTTTTTATAGATACAAATATTTAAGTAAATGCTCTGTTTATAATAAACAGTATTAAATAGCATTTACTGGCCTGAATTGTCCGAGAAATTTTCATAGAAAATATTCATCCTCCGTTAATACTGTTTATTATATAAAGAGTATTTACTTAAATATTTGTATCTATAAAAAGAATGTATAAACATAAAAAATGTCTTAAAATAATTGTCGGACTTTGTCTATTTCATAATATATATATATATAATTTTTAAGTACGCAGTAATTTTTAAAATTTAAGAAATTAATCCGTAATCTAATATTTTATTGAATTTTAAATATTTTTAGTTGTAAGGTTATTATAGTTATCTCTCATTTTCTGATAATGTTGTATATGGTGACCGTATATAAAAAATCGGCAAGTTTATACGCATAAAGTCTTTTTAAAATTCTTTAAAAAATATTGTTTGATGATTTCTACCACGCATTATGATTTATGATTAGTAAATACAGGGTTCACTTAATAATATTATCATTTAACAGCGTTAACTTAATGCGGAATTTTAAAAGATTTGAAACTTTATAAATTATTCTAAGTAAATTCTTTAGAAAATATAATTCACGTGAAAATTAATTATTCATCGAATTTTTTAAAGACAATAATGTCCTTAGTATATCTTATTGATAAAAGAAATTAAAAGCTTTTCTAATTAAATAATGTCTTGGTTTTATTGCTTTTTTTATTTTACGATTCAGTAAAGTTTTTCGATAAACCGTGTTACTGTTTTAAAAAAAATCTATTGATGATTTACATTCTCCTAAGGCTCCTGCTTTTAACTCATATATATATATATGAAGAGACAAAATTTAATTTCTGGAAGTTTCATTTATTAAATAAGTGGGAGTGGGGGTAACAGATGTAAAAAAATATTTCCACCAAGTTTTTCTAAAAAGGATACTTTCTAAAATAAATGAATTCATTTGTGAATAAGTCCTTAAAGTTTCATTAAAACCCTACAAATATTTGATTTTTGCAAGAATTTCCAAATCAATGTGTTTTTACCACACAACAAAAAAAAGACGCTAAAATTTCATATACTAATCTTTGATGTCCACACTGACGGAAGAAAAACAACAGAATTTTTAGACGTAGTAGAAAAGATTAAAAATTTTAATAAGACAATAAAAAATTCCTTACTCTTTCCTCTTAATAATGACAAAGATTTTAACGCTAAAACTTTGTTTTTATCAAGTTTGGAGCATTTTTCATAATGCTATGCTCTTTTTTCAGCGAATTATTGGATGTATCTATATAAAATATAGATATGTGCGTGTTTTGTGTGTCTGTATTATGAATAGATTTTTACAAAGAAAAACGGATATATATATATATATATATATATATATATATATATATATATATATATATATATATATATATATTGCTTTATTTTAAAATATTTTAAGCCAAAAAAGAGCTGTCTGACGAAATTGATTTTTTTCATTTATCTTTGCAAAGATGTGTCATTAAAGAACAAGCAGATAAGTACATTTTTAAGAAGAGGTTTTCCGACAAAAATTGATTCTCTTCCAGAAGGGCAAATTCTTCAACTATTAATAGCTAATATTTAAAACGGCGTGAATTTTCAAATTTACATAAATAAATAGAACTATATGTCCGATTAGTCTTCATTTAAGCTAAATAATTATTATGCCCCAATGTTTGTGCATCTGATTTCTGAAACGAGCCCACCAAAACTTTAATAGAAGATTTAAAAAAAATAAAATAAAAAAGTATATTTTTAAAATTCTGAAATGTAATAAAAATTGTACGCAGATAACAATGACATAATCACAGCTTTAAATTTAACATTTTTAAAAAAATCTGTTCATTTTTTCCAACTATTCAAACTCAGATACCAATTTTATACTCTATCTATATTAAGAACAGGATCCACCACCTTTCTAAATAGATAACTATTTAATATTTTTTGATTCTGTGAAGTGTCTCGACCTAATGAAGGTCTAAAAATGATAATTTGCAAGAACTTTTTCGAAAATAATTTCCCCTATTTATTATAGGTGAACTTGTCTATTTAAGAAGTGCATATCAGGTTTACAGCTAATGAGTAATGAATAATGGGTTGCGTAAGGATTTTATAGTGAGAAGATCGTTGCATGGAGACAATATCCCCCCACACACACACACTCTCTCGACCTGGGAAGACTTGATCCAAAGGCACGGGGAGCCGTTACGACTGGAGACAGCCAGGCGGCTGCAGTAGATGACCAGGACTTCTTTAGGTAACACGTCCATGCTCTAGGGCGCCCCACAACACTTGCTGCCACCGCTTTCACAACCGTTCGATCCACTTGTTCCGTCCGCATGCAGTAGGGCTGACACGGTCCAAGCCTAACTCACTAGGGGTTTCAGTCCCGTCGGCTACTCTCACCTGGTTTGACCGGCCTGCCAGAGCCGTTGTTCGGGGGCGAGGGGCGCTGTTGCATGCGACAGCTTGTTGTAACCACAGGTGACAGGTGAGAACCAGTGGCAGACGAGCTGCCCTGAAAAGGACATGGTGACCTCCCCCGACCCTGCTAAAGGTACTGCGTCTTTTTGACACTCCATAACCCCCAGGCAGTATTATTACACAAAATCACCGCTGTAGGTTCTAAATTTTTAGGGTGCTCTTTCATTTTATGGTTTGACAGCGGTGCATAGCACCGTTTGTCGCGACTTGTCACAAACATCGCTGACACCATTACTGAATCGCTTGTGTTCATATCCACGCTTTGGTCTCTGTAAACATTCAGTATGTGTCAATAAACGTCAAAGAGTGAAATTTTCCCACATGGAATAAATCGTTAATAAACTTCTGATTCAGACACTTTAATGTTTGAAACCATTTCACCAGAACAAATCTGGTTGTTGGCGGGAACGTTAAAATTCTAATCGTACAGCATAATCCGCCTCTGAATTCGTGGATCAATACAATGAAATAAGAAGCTAAGAATTACTTTCATATTAACATTCGTGCGTATATATATATATATATATATATATATATATATATGTGTGTGTGTGTGTGTGTATGTATGTGAAAAGTATGTATATATAAATATAAATGAATATATATATATATATATATATATATATATATATATATATATAATTATTTATATATTATATGCAAGTGGTACTTATTAGAAAGCGCTCAATATCAGAGATAGAGCTAACATATTTGATTGGATTGATCAATCCAACCAAAAATATATATATATATATATATATATATATATATATATATTGTTAAATATAGCAGACAGCCAATGCCTATTATGTTTGATCATGAACCGTTCTAAGCTTCGTATAGCTGCTTTAATTTCGGGTGAAAATAAAGACATAAGCTATTCCTCGATCTAAGCTTTTGGCTCAAATGAGCCATCATCAGAGTGGTTATATAGACATTTCAACAAAGATATTCGCCATAAAACACGATATCCTGTTATATTGACATAGAAGATTGCTATGCGACGATAACAGTCGCGGAATAGCAGACGCATGTCGTAAATTTGTGATGCGGTTCTTAGACAAGTTTTGTTTTACTTATTTTAAATAGAATCCTCTCGTAATTACGTTTCTTAGTATTCGTATTAAAGGAAGAAAGGAAAATTACCATGTTGATGCATATTCATTTTATTCCAAGGACTCTCGACATTAGCACAACGTCGCCATTTTTTTGGATAAAACATTTGTACTAATAAAAATGGTCACAATATATGGGAAAAGAAGTCGTGCGCTTAAACTGACCCCTTCTATTTTTCCATATGTCTGAATAATAATTATAAACGATAATTTTGGATAATTTTGGAAAGTGAAAATTTCACTGAAATATGTTATCGACCTGGAGAGGCGATCCCAACGCGAGGCACATTTGGAAAATTCCTGAAAACCATGCCACGGTTTGACACCATCCTTGTAAATGAGTGAAATTAAATAGACCGAACCGTTCAGAAATCGTCTCTCATTGTGTTAGCACAAAGTTACAAGTCATTGTGACGGAGGCTTTGAGCGTACTGACATTGTTAAAAAGCAAAATTGATCACGCCAGGTTATGCGTTCTCCCAGAAACGGTAAGTTTTACTCAGCATAGTTGCAGTATAAATAAATCACAGGTAGGTCCTGCGAGTTTAGCAGATGTTTGTGATAGGCTTTGCCTAGTGACGTCAATGCTTCAGGTGAGGCGCTGTCTCCGATATCGTCCTGTTAGCCTCATATGAACCTCATAGTGTTTTGACACAGCCGAATATTACCATCAGCTCGAAACAACGGGAACAGTGAACCAATCCTTCATGGTCCAATCAGAAATATCGCCATCCCAGGTTATACGCAGTGCACTGGTGGATTTTCTGCTGTCATGAAAGGTAACTGGACTACTGGATATGTATCTCGTACCTCCGGTGTGATTAGAGCCAATCTGCCTTGGTTGCTTGTTAACTCGGAAAATTCTATAAACGATAATTTTGCAAAGTGAAAATTTCACTGAAATATGTTGTATAATTTCCAAGTTTTCGTCTGAACTCATAAAAATACGAAGCCAAATGGTAACAATATATGGTAAAAAAAGATGTCAGTTTAAGTTTAATCATCCAGTCATCAGCTTAAACTGGCGCCTTCTGTGTTGTCCATATGTCTAAACTATAATTATAAACGATAATTTTGGAAAGAGAAAATTTCACTGAAATACATTGAAATTTTTCCAAGTTTTCATCTGAAATCAAGAAAATTTGTACTAAAAAATGGTCGCAATATATAGAGGGAAAGAACTCGTCAGTTTAAAGTGAGGACATGAGGAAGTGAGATAAAAGAAAAAAAATCATCTAAGATTGTAAAAAAAAAAGATAAATCTGGTCGTATTATTAGTAGTCTTTGAGATTAGCGTGCTAATTACTGCCCCAAGAGGGTTTCTAAAACTCCCAGTCGAACGGAATAAGTCATAAGAGGGAGTTTAATGTGGGACCCCCACGCGTAAACGAGGCCAGAGGCCAAATGATAATCAAGCCCCATCGTTATTTTATTTTTCCGAATCGTCCAAGAGTACATATAAAATTGTCCTACTTTATAAAAGTAACGTTTAAATGATTTTCCGACTTCGAAGGATACTAAGAATACTATAGCGGAGATATGTGATCAAAGAGACAGTTTTAAGGAAAATGGACAGTTTTTTTTTTCCAGTGGTATTCACTTAAACAAGGGCCAATCAAATCAGAGGGTTACAGAGTACGAGGCGCAGCTTATACGCATGTGCATAGAAGATAACGGTTAACCCCAAACATGAACGTGCCATTTGATTGTAGTGATCGTGGTAGCAACCTATTGGAAATCAGTTCCACAAGGCAGCAGTTCGTGGAAAGGGTGGGGAAATCATTCATCACCTACAGGGAAGCGGTTATTTTGATTAAATACACGCTTAAATTCATGTAGTCGGAGCAGCAGTGAAAATACCTTGTCAGAGCAGTTGCAATGAAAGAGGAAAGCGACATCATGTCTGTGAGAAAGTGACTGGAGTCGAAATGCCAACTCGGGACTGATTACATTGCAGATACTTCTTTGGATTTTGTCGAGGACCTTGAGATGAACAGCGAAGGCACCAGGCCATATATGGCAACAGTATTCAATGCATGGACGAATGTTACGAGAATCCTCTGGAAACCATTTTGGTGCACCAAGCTATGGGTTTACAACGGCGCCGTCCTCTTTGTGCTACTATACTGCGTCGAGGCGTGACCTCTCAACAAGACCCCACCTTCCACTTTCATGGCTTCGAGTTCCGCACCCTTATGACCATCGAGGGCATGTACTGGATCCGATCTTGTGTCCAATGAGGAGCTCCGTCAGCTGAGCATTCTCTGCACTATCACTCAGTGCCGTGTCTGCTGGCTCGGTCACGTCCTGCGACGATCTGATATACACCCTACCAGAGTTATCTACCAGTACGACTCGCCACTAGCAAACTGGCGACGATTTCGCGGCAGACAACGCAGTCGCTGGAAGGACGTTGTGCGTCAGAGCCACCAGCAGATTAGTTTAGCGCTAGGGGATGATCCGACGCTCTGCCAAGACCGTGAAAACTGGAGGGGCAAAGTTGACTCCCGTGGGTTCAACGCCTTCAGGCCATGGGATATAGCAATAGTAGTATAAATCGAGATTTATATCCGAGATGAACCAGCTGTCTCTTATAATATCAGCTGAGGGATGGAAAAAGTGTTGATAATATCTGCTGATACTTTGAACATAATGAACGATTCTCAATTTTATCCTTACCATTCCGTTTTGGAACTAAAGGCTCAATATATTATCATGTGGTAAGGATAGATCTTATTTATCATTGCAACTGAATAGTGAGTTCGATCCTTTTCTGGGTGGCCATGTTTCTGGCTTTATACCAAATCTAAGCCTGACTCACATACACTCATACACACATACAAACATTTACATATATATATAGAGAGAGAGGGGAGAGAGAGAGAGAGGAAGAGAGAGAGAAATGGAGAGGAAGAAGATAACTTTGAAATTTTTTATTGCTGAACTAAAATAAAATTGTTCTTAATTTGCATGCATTTTCCTTCCCGAATAATTAAAAAAAATTTCTAAATTTTTTTAAATTGTATTTCCTTATGTAATTTCTCATTTCGAACAAGAGTTAACATGTTAAATATAGGACAAGATCAGTTCATGTCTAGACCAATTTGAAAATTTTCCATCTTAATTTCTATCCTTTAATCATTTACCCTACCCTTCCCAAATTTATTCTTCTATCTTTCTCTCTTTCTTCCCCTCCCATTTTAAATACATTTCCTCCTTTTTTTTCCCATTGACAAAAACATTATGATTCATTTTTTTTTTATCTAACTCCTGTGGTGTTCACAATTTGTAGCAACGAAATTTAAGCTAAATTTAAAAACTTTGTTCAGCTTCTTATTCAAGATTAAAATAAGAATTTATATGGTTTACAGTATATTTTGAAACGTAAAGTTTATGCACTGTTTGAGCGGAAATGCACGAATATGCTGAGACAACAATGTCACCATCCTCTGACAGAAAGTAATGTAAACACTCACACACTAATGCAAATGAAATTATAAACAAACAATTTTTTCTTTTTCTTTTTACTTTTTTTGTTTTGACCACGCGGCGAAATCATTAAAAAAAATACCGCCTAACGAACGATTGGTTGGGTGGTCGATTTTATTTAGCGGCATGCCAACTTCGACTGCAGATAAGATGTCTTGTTGGTCATATATATCGGACGTAACAGCAAAATTATCCAATTGTTAATGCCGACATCTATTAGACTCTACTTTGAACGTATTTTTGATGCTCATTTGTTTTCCTTTATGTCCTTCCTTTTTAAACGTATTCAATTCTCCAAGGTTCTTGAAACATTGAAGAACCAAATATGAACCCTAATTACTGGAGGCCTGAAACCCATTGCTCACTAGAGAAGACACAATGGGGCTGACACAAAACGATTTTAACTTGTTCTCTTTGTAGCTGAATAACTCAAAGGATTTTTCAGTGATTCTTACGATAAATGGTGTCAAAATGGCTAAATGTCTTATCTGAAAACCTGGAAAAAAAGAAATTAGTTTAGTGTTTTTTTTAGATATTAAACATTTTGTAGGAAAGACAATTATCGCATGCTGTTACACAATTTGAACAATTTTGTCGTTACACCCGCTATGTATTGTTCGTAATTTTACTATAAATAGATATTATTGCTTGGTTGATTTTGTTTGGCGGCATATCAACCTCTCTGGGTTATGGGTTAATATTTTGAACACAATTTCATGGCCTCAACTACAGATATTTTGTACATAATTTTATACTTTCAATGTAAATTTGTTTTCTCGATATATAGTATGTAGACAATAAAATGTGCTGTCGGTAATCTTACTGTAAAGATGTATATTTTTTAGCGATTAAAGATTTAAATGCAGATCAAATATGGATCAGAATCCGACCAGATGTTAAAATAAAGTACAAATAGGAAACATATATGAATTTAACATGTTTCGCTTTTGTTGAAGCTTCATCAAAAAGTGAGAGACAACAGAAAAAAAAAACACAAAACACTGCTATTTTCAATTTTTGTTTGGGTCAGTTCACATTGGTCAGTCACGTGTCACGTGCATTTTACATACATAGGGACTTATCTACGATTTTAATACACGTGACATGTGACTGACCAATGAGAACTGGCCCAAACAAAATACCAGTGTTTTCTGTCTTTTTTGTCTGTTTTCACTCAATCTCTGATGTAGCTTTCATAAAAGTTAAACATGTTAGATACGTTTCTTGTTCGTTATTTTATCATATATATATATATATATATATATATATATATATATATATATATATATATAGATAGATAGATAGATAGATAAAGAAAGAGAGAGTGAGAGAGAGGAGAGAGAGAGAGGGGAGATTTGTTTTTTTGTTTTTATGGCATATCAACCACAAAATCTTGTCGGCATTAAGTATGCCGACAAGATTTTTATCGCTGGTAATATTTTTTTCAAAAATGTATTGCTGGTGATATTTTTTTTTTTTCAAAAACGTATTGCTGTTAATATTTTTTCAAAAATGTATTGCTGATAATAATGCATTGTTGGTATTGGTTTTCCTTTAAAAAAATTATTGCTGATCATTTTTTAACAAAAATGTATTGTTCGTATTAAAACCTAGTTTTACACATTTATGGTGTTTTGGCCCCAGTTTGGGGGTTAACTATTTACCCATAGTTGGGACACTAGCAGATGCTACCACCCCGAGTTAGGGTGGAGCTGGTAATACCTCAAAATCTCCTGATCAGAGGTCTTGCTGTCGGATGCAGTTTATCGACTTACCAGGACGTTATTATATATATATATATATATATATATATATATATATATATATATATATATATATGTGTGTGTAGAGAGAGAGAGAGAGAGAGAGAGAGAGAATAGGATGTGAAAAACACCTAATGTTTTTATATATTTACATGTAATATTCATAATACATGTATATTTTTAGAGAATTATTGAAATTGTTTTAATTCCATGTAGATTTTCAGCAAAATTTGTTTTACTTTAACCGGTTTCGCTTTTAGCTTTTCAAAAAGTTTGTCAGCGTTCATTATATTCCCACGTGTTGACACTTATGCCTCGAATAAAGGAAAAAACAAATGAATGGGGCGTTGTTTCGTGTGTCGCTTAAGGTAAGGAAACTATGATAGAATATATATATATATATGTATGTATTGTTCATCATCCGTAGCACAACTCTGAGTTTCAAGCACGATGCAGTCGTCAGGTACTGACTGAAAGCTAACCAGTTTTCAATCAGCATCTGACAATTGCATCGTGCTAAACAAAATGTATGTTTATTAGTTAGGCCAACCAAATTTGTTTGGTATATTAGGTGAGACTCTTTCTGGGGTATATATCGTTCTCGCTGAATTCGGGGAGCACATTGGTTTTGTCCAATTGGCTCTAGTTTTTAAGATATTGCTCAAATGCGTTTTTCGTCTTTGTGAATTTGTACTATACAATGGTACTAATTAGAACACTGTATTATTGGTGTCCGAATATTTCAACAAAGTCGCATTTATTATGTTATTCAGCCTATGTTATATTCCGTACCTATGAACACTAATGGGTATGTCGCAAGACACATAAATACGTTGGACTCTATTGTAAGTGGGGGTAATATGCCGTCTAAGCATGAGAAGCTCTTACAGTGTCAAAATCTCTGCTTTGGGGCAGAGAGGAACCCGGACGAGGCTCTGCCAAAGGCAGAGTTTCGTCCGGGGAGGTAAACAGATACCCGATCCCGCGTATAAGGGGGGGGCGGGGGGTCCTCGGGCAAATTTTTGCTCGAGCCCACAGGCTCGGATTTCCCTACATTAAATTTGGCCTTGTGCCGCATCCTAACTTTTTTTTAAAAAAAAGATATTACCAGCAGAAAATCTTTGAAGACAAAATTATAACCAGGAATACATTTTTGGAAAAATATTACCAAAAATATTGTTTGAAAAAATATTACCAGCAATAAAAATCTTGTTGGCATTAAATAACCCATTAAGGTTGATATGCTGTAAAAGAAACCAAACCATTCTTTTCCCGGCGATCTTTATTTCTCCTCCTCTTGGTTTTCTTCCTAATTCTTTTTTTTAACTTTATCTTGTTTCTTGATTTCTGCTATTTTTTATTTTCGTTCTATCATTTTTGCCATAGTTCTTTTTCTTCTTTCTTTAATCATTTTCATTTATTCCTCCCCTCTTTCTTTATGTTGTTCTTTCTTTCCTTCTTTCATTTATTCTTGGTATTTTTCTTATAGATTTTATTTAGGTTTCACTTCCTTCAACCTTTCTTCTTTCTGTCATTTTATCATTTTCTTTTCTTTCTTTACCATCCATCTTTCTTTCTTTTCCTTTATTCTTTCTTTCTTTTCCTTTATTCTTTCTTTCTTTTCCTTCATACTTCTTTCTTTTCCTTTATACTTTCTTTCTTTCTTTTCATTTATACTTTCTTTCTTTTCCTTTATTCTTTCTTTCTTTTTCTTTATTCTTTCTTTTTTTCTTTATTCTTTCCCTTTATTCCTTCTTTCATGTTTTTCCATTAGTCTTTCTTTCATTTTTCCTTTATTCTTTCTTTCTTTCTTCTCCTTTATTCTTTCTGTCTTCTTTTCCTTTATGCTTTCTCTTTCTTTTCCTTTATTCTTTCTTTCTTTTTCTTTATTTAATCTTTATTTTCCTTTATTCTTTCTTTCATTTTTCCTTTATTATTTCTTTATTCTTTCTTTCTTTCTTTTCCTTTATTTTTCTTTCTTTCTTTTCTTTTATTCTTTCTTTCTTTCTTTTCCTTTATACATTCTTTCTTTCTTTTCATTTATTCTTTCTTTCTTTCTTTCTTTTCCTTTATTCTTCTTTCTTTTCCTTTATTCTTTCTTTCATTTTTCCTTTATTTTTATTTTTTCCTTTATTCTTTCTTTGATTGTTTCCTTTATTCTTTCTTTCTTTTCCTTTATACATTCTTTCTTTCTTTTCATTTATTCTTTCTTTCTTTCTTTCTTTCTTTTCCTTTATTCATCTTTCTTTTTCTTTATCTTTCTTTTGCTTTATTCTTTCTGTCTTTCTTTTCCTTTATTCTTCTTTCTTTTCCTTTATTCTTCCTTTCTTTCTTTTCCTTTATACTTTCTTTCTTTCTTTCTTTTCTTTTATTCTTTCTTTCATTTTTCCTTTATTCTTCTTTCTTTTCCTTTATACTTTCTTTCTTTCTTTTCATTTATTCTTTCTTTCTTTTCCTTTATTCTTCTTTCTTTTCCTTTATACTTTCTTTCTTTCGTTTCCTATATTTCTTCTTTTATTGTTTTCTTTTATCTCTATTCCTCTTTCTTTCCATTTTTTCCTGTCTCTTTTCTTCCCTTCTCTTATTTTTTCAATCATTTTCCTTCCTTCTTTTTCTTTCTTTCATTTTTTTCTTTCTTTCGCCCTTTCAGTCTATCTTCTTTCTTTCTTTCTTTCTTTCTTTCTTTCTTTCTTTCTTTCTTTACTAGACCACTTTCTCCATACGGTTGAGTTTTCTTCTCCGGATGGTCGTTCCATAAACCTGTGAGTCGACTTATTTCATTTATTTTCAACTCTTCGCCATTTCTTTGCATCTTTGGCTCGACTACCTCTAAATGGTGGAAATCTGATTTGGCAACCAATTGCCGCCCACATCTCCCACAAAATACCAATTTTTCACGTCCCTACTCTCTCTCTCTCTCTCTCTCTCTCTCTCTCTCTCTCTCTCTCTTATTTCAATAATTCTTATTCTTTTCCTCTTTTCCCATATTATTAACCTCTCCTTGCTCATTCTCTATCACTTATTTTTATTCTTTCCCTCCAACTTTCTTTCTGTTTCTCCTCCCATTGTATGTACCTGTCTTTTTGTTGTTGTTGCTCTCAGGAGAGGGGAAGAGGTAAAAATAGATAACAGACTTCAATAAATAACTGGAAATGATTACTTTCGCACACTTCTATTCCGCAACGATCCAATGTTGAGTCATTCACACACTCTGAGAACATAGGCGCATATTTATATATACAGAAAAAGAGACAGATTGACAGACAGCGGGAAAAAGTATGTGTGTTTGAGAGAGAGAAAGAGAGAGAAGAGAAAAACGAGAGTAAAGTAGGATAAAGACAGGGAGTATAAAAGAAGGCGAAGTTTTCTTTTAAATACGCCATTTTGCTTTTTGGAAATGAATGGTAACTGAAACTGGTCGAGTAGAGAAGCAAATGGTTAAAGAAAGAAAGAAAGAAAGAAAGAAAGAAAGAATAAAAATAGAGAAATGTAACGAAAAAGAAAATGGACACAAAGAAAAAAAGAAAGAAAGAATGTGAACAAAAGAAAGAAAGATAGAGAATCAAATAAAGAAAGAAAGTGAACAATAGTGAGAGAAGAAAAGAAGGTAAACAGAAAGAAGAAAAAGTGAATAAAAGTAAGAAAATGAAGAGAAAGAAAAAAGGATGAAAGAGAGTAAACAAATGTAAGAAAAAAGAAAGTGAATAAAAAGGAAGAAAGAAAAAATAGCGAAAAAATGAAAAACTAAAATCAACTGAAAGAAAATAAGAAAGATAAAAGTAAATAAAAGTAAGAAGGAAAGAAAGAAAAAGAAAGAAAATGAATGAAAGAAAAAGTAAACAAATGTAAAAAAGTGAACAAAAAAGAAAGAAAGAAAAAATGAAGCGAACAAAAGAACGAAAAAAAAAGAAAGAAAGGATGAAAGACAGAAAGAAAAACGAAAGAAAGTGAACAAATCAAAGAAAGAAAATGAATAGAAGAAAATTAAGATACCAAAACGAAGGTAAGATGAACTTGAAAGAAAATAATCCAGAATTTTTTTTTTCTTGGTTAAAGAGAGCATAAGAGAATTAGGGAAATGTAAAGGGCATCGTTTGTCGTAGCTGTAAATAAAAGAGGTTAATATGAAAGAGAGCAGAAAGAAAAAAGAATGATTAATGAAAGAAAAACTATAGAAAGGAAAAGTGAGAAAGAAAGAAAGAAAAATATGTAAAGAAAAAGAAAGAATTTACGAAACAGAGAGATAGAAAAAAGGAAAAAGAATAATTGAAACAAAGGCCAAAATTAAGTTGAAAGAAAAAACGAAGGAAAGAAAGAATCGCTTAAAGGAGTACCAAAAAGTAAGTAACAAAAAAAAAAGGTTAAAGGTAATGAGAGTGAATAAAATGCGAAAATTAAATCGGAAGCCGCGTCCTTGTAACTGAGGCGTGAAAATTTTCCTTGCCAAATACTAGAGAGCTTAAAGTTCCTCATAATTCATAAGTCATTCACGTGTTGGTCACGGCCCTACGTTAGTCATACTTCACATATGGAAATGTGTTCAACTTTTATGCGAGCACGTGGCTAGACAAGGTTCACTTAATAGAGCGTTTAATTGTAGTTTGCCTTCCCAGTTTTTACCTACACGCACACACACACACATATATATATATATATATATATATATATATATACAGTGTAACCCGGATATAAGAGACACCCGGATACAAGAGAGATTTTCTCTGGTCCCAAATTAGAGCCCATACTTACCTAAACAAAATAGACCAAACCCGGATATAAGAGAAACCCGGATATAAGAGAAACCCGGATATAAGAGACTTCTTCTCCGGTCCCGACAACTCTCTTATATCCGGGTTACACTGTATATATATATATATATATATATATATATATATATATATATATATATAAGAAACATCCCTTTATTGAGTCGACAGTAGAAAAATGGCGGAAAGCCACACCCTTTATGGGCACCCCTGCTAAATGCGATTGTTGCATTGTCACAGATTTCGATCCTCACGTGGATCGGCGCTACACAGTATTTTTTGATATTCTTTAAGCCTTTTATGGTACAAAGCCTTATGATGAGGCAAATGGACGTATTTTACAGGCCCGAGCAGATCGCTTTAATAAAATTATTCGGAATTGGCTAAAGCGTCATAAGTGTATTTTGTGGAATTCGTTTGTGTCGGAAGACGGTGTTGCCTAATTGGAAGACATGCCTCCCTTGAAAATCAGCATTGTAAAACTTTACTACTTGCTTGATGACAAACACCGAACACTTACATAACTTATCCACTCGCCATACCGTACTGTCATACAGTGTACAATACAAAAACTCCTTTTAATATTAAGCCAGATTTTTTTTAATGTCATGTCGCTTCAGGAAGTAGGCGATTATGGCTCACCGTATATTCCTTTTCATTATTACCTGGGAATTACCATGACTTCTTGGAAAAGTTAGTTTCTCTTTGCGTTTTCCACAGATACCTTTTTTATTTTTATAAGGGATTTGCCATGACCTCTTGAGAAAGATAGTGCAATTGTTTCCCGTTGCTTTCTCTACAGATTGATTTCTGTTTATTATATATTATGTGCCATAAATTCTTGGGAACGATAGTGGAGTAGTTTCTCGTTAGCGTTCTCCATAGATTCCCTTTTCCTTGTTAACTTGAAATTACCATGACTACTTTGGAAAGATAGTGGAGTATTTTCCCGTTGCCGTCTCCAAACATTCCTTTTTCTTTATTATCTGGGAATCGCCATAAATTTTGGGAAAGATGGTGGAGTAGTTTCTCGTTGCTTTCACCACAGATTTCATTTTCTTTATTATCTGAAAAATGCCATGACTTCTTGGGAAATATAATGGATTAATTTCTTGTTACCATCTCTACGCTTTAGAATTTAGAGTATTCTATCCTCAAGACTAGTTGCCACTAAAGTTTTTCTTAATTCCATTTCCTTTCAGGGCATAGCTTTCCATAGATGCCTTTTATGTGAAGTGTCATACCTTCTTGGGAAAGATAGTGGTGTATTTCCGGTTGCCTTCTCCAAAGTTTGAAATTCAGGTTTTTCTTCTCTTTGATTGATCGTCGCTCAAGCCTAGAGAGAACAGTCTACATTGGTATTTGATCCGTAGCTGAGACAGGGGTTCAAAAATATGGATTTATGCCTTTCCCAAGAGCATTAGTACAAAGTAAAAACACTAGACTCGATTTCAGGACGTATGCCTTCACGACTCTCTACAGCTTCCTTTTTTAAATTATCTGTGAATTTACGTGATTTCTTGGAAAGGAATTTCAGTGGTTTACTGCTGCCTTCTCTACGCTTTTCTCTTCAGACCTTTTCCTTCTATTAGACTGACTGACATCCATAGCTAGAGAACCCAATCAACACCAGCTATTTACAAGGGCTGGCTGAAAAGTTCATAGGCTGACCAAGAGATATGTAAGTAGACACACCCGTTGTTAGATAAAATGACCTGCAATTGTACCAGAATACAACTAATGGTTATCCAGCTGTTGTATTCTGTTACACTTGGTACCACCCGTTGCATTCTGTTACACTTGCACGTCTTTTAGTCTACCAACGGGTGTGTCTACTTGCATTTATATCTTGGTCAGCCTATGATCTTTACAGTCTACCTTCGTAAATAGCTGGTTTTGACTGGGTTCTCTAGCTATGGATGTCAGTGAGTTTAAGAAAAGGACAAATCAGATGCACTTAGTTCTTTTGATGTTCTGGTGTGACGACTAAGCTATGCTTAGAAAATCATTTGGGCACTTCGACGTGATGTAATGGTTCACGAACTTGTCTCGCCAGATCAATTACGACTGAACTGTGAATTCGATCCTCACTGGGTACCTCATATATTCGGCCTTGTGTCACATCTAAACAAAGCTTAGAAAATCACCAGGCATTACAGTTAACGGGCGAAAGCGTGTCATGTGGCATGATCTAATTTTTGAACAAGGCCAATACTCGCAGACCCTTGGCTACGATGACATCGCGTGGCTGAATTATTAGAATATTTGTTTTCTGACCATGATACTCGGCTTCGAATCGATTTTTCAACGAGGTGACTTCTTGATATTGTGGATCTGGGAAGGTGGTCTCAGTGCACGACACCTTTGGAAAATACCTGGAAAAGTTACATCGCCTTTGGTGACTGTGTAGTCCCACTCTGGAGCGGCAGTCTCCCAGGCACTTGATGCAGACGCTACGAGCCTGGGTGGGATGTATGGAGAACTAGGGCTGCCCGGACGTCTAGTTCCCCCTCTCGGCCTTGCTAGCAGAGTCCAAAGGAGAGGATAAACCAATACAGTTTGGTACCAGCGCGACTGCAGGAGTTGCCGAAAGGTAGCACAAAGTGCCGTCCATCCTCCTTAGGGGATCCAGTCCGGATTTGTGTAGGGTTTACTCCTTAGCCTTTTCTTCTCCCGAAGATTTCCACAAGGCAGTGGAGCTGTTTAACCCATAGCTGGGATTTAGTTCATGGGCACCAGGGCATGTCCACACACCGGTGGGCCTGCATACCGCATGTTAAGGGGGCCAAACTCCTCCCCCGTCACCTGTAGTTTAGCCCAAGTCCGCAAGGTGCTCGGTTGTCATGTGTCACCACGAGGAGGCACTACATAGGCTACATGGCAGGGGAAGACTTACGCACTCGGCTCCCCTTTTCGCATTGCTGCTAGCCAGCGGCGGTAACTGAAAGCGAGAAGCGACGTGCACTACCACTAAAGACTACCACACTAGACGCATCACAACAGCCGTTGAGACACGTAAAAATAGTGGAAATTAGTGTAGTGACTTTATTTCACTAATATTAAGATAGAACTATTGTTTGTATTCTAGATAATTAGTGAGATGAATATACAGGGTGTCCATAAAGTTCGTGTGCACTTTAGAACATTTATAACTTTATTTGTATTTGCGATAGAAATATTCTGTAAAAAATGTTATAAAGTTTAATGTACCTAATCTTAAGTATAGCTAAAATAACTAATGTGACTTCAGGCATAACTGTAAATTAGTTGGCAAATGTTTTCCGTGAACTGCAAAATCGTATTACCCTTTGTATTGCTAATGATGGAGGACATGTGGAAACTTAAATAAAAATTTCAATAAAACCTTAAAAAACATAGATTTACTTCTTTCTAATCCTTTTTACAAATTATTTCTATCACAAATACAAATAAAGTTATAAATTTTTTAAAGTGCACACGAACTTTATGGACACCCTGTATAATTCTAGGACAATGGGATGAAAAAATATTGAGAAATTCTGAGTCTATTGATACCTATAACATTACACAAGTTGTCTTCAGATCTGTAAGCAAATCAAGAATTTATTTCCAGATCTTTCCTGTCAATTGTATACCACACTTATAAACTTTGTAAGTCATTTCAATTATTTTTAGGAGAAGACATACTTCACCATGTGAATCATATAATTAATAAAAAAAATCAACACGAATTCTTAAAGGGTAACTTTTGCTTATCAAATATATTTCAGACTGTCTAGAAATCCAATCAAAGACGATATGAAACAAACTGTGCCGACATTTTTTATTTGGATTTTATTTGATGTTGTTCCGCATTTTAAACTTTTGTAAAACTTGAGGCAGTTGAGTAAAACTTGAGGCAATATTAATTATTATCAAGACAATAAATGTGGGTGGGGGATGTGATGCATTTCTCAAGGGAATAGTGGAGCATCTCTCCGAACCCAAATCATGCGATAATAGGCTTTACATTCAGTATCCTTTATTGAAGACAGTTACGAGTTTGGCTTGGAGAATCACCGCCTGGCCGGTGAGTGCAGAGCCATGGGATCAGCCACGAACCAATCAGACTGCCGACCGGCCTAGCTACCTCCGTGCGTACGGACCCACGACACCGAGCAACAACAACGACGACGACGGCGATCGATACGCACGGCGCGTGCTACCAACCCTGCCGGCCAACAAATTCCTTCGTTAGCAGCGTGACCAACGTGTACGATGACGTTTGCTTTTTGTTCTCAGACAATTGCCAACGTACGCGAACGAATGGAGTGGAATCGAATGAAATGGAATCCAGGACGCGTTCACTGTCGTCCGCTAAACCTATGTGCGCGCGTGGGAAAAACCGTGTGACAGTTACATACGTAAACACCAACCAACTGACAAAGATGGAGAAAATGTAATGTTACGTACAAGAGAGTCTGACTCTTGCTTTCATTTGTAATGTACAACGATAATTCATTGCACTTATTTCCATCCCGTCCAGATTATCACTTGTTTACATGGAATTCACGGACACTCCAAAATATTCAAAAACAAATTCCTCGATTAATTACTCGAATTAAGAACCTGAAACATTGTAAATATAATGCGAATTCACTGAGTGATCCGTAAGATAGTACTACAATAATCTTCCAAGTTAAATACCTTGCCTGCCGACCTTTTTTTAATCATTACACAACAAAAAGGCAATAAAGCCACTAAGACCAAAGGGGATTACTCAGTGTTAGAGAGTATGAGAAAAATAGTATTAAAAAGAGAGAACAATAAATGAACATAAATTAAAAATAAAATTAAAATTAAAAATATATCTTACCATATATATATATATATATATATATATATATATATATATATTGAATATACATAATATCCAAACGTTGGATATTATATATATTCACTAATATAGCTCTGTTTCATAACACTGAGCACTGTATTTATAACACCTTAGGAATAAATATACTTACCTCCGTGCAAGTATTTGTACGTGTATGTCGATTTTTATCTTACCCATTCCTATATATATATATATATATATATATATATATATATATATATATATATATATGTAGAAAGAGAGAGACAGAGACAGAGAGACAGAGATAAAGATTTACGGTTTGCTATATTTATAGTACTTAATATCAGTGATAAGGTGTATATAAATATGAAATATAACAATATAAAAATAGCCTGAAGATTGCATTTAGATATGAAACAGAGACAATTTAAACATTTAAATATATATATATATATATATATATATATATATATATATATATATATAAAGGCTCAAACACTAATATTCCATGGTTATACGTTATTACACTGTCTGATTAATTGGATCGTGATTACGATTCCAATGTAATAAATGATAACCATGGAATATTAGTGTTTGAGCTTTTATATTATATTCTTACTCTGTCCTGGACATTGATTTCTACCTGGATCTCTTCTGGGAATTTCTTGGGAATTTAAATATCTAAATATATATATATATATATATATATATATATATATATATATATACACACTACAGTTCACAACTTTGAAGCCATCCCCCAGAATTAGCATTGGATGAACTTCACAGAAGAGAGAAAAAAATTAAAAGCCCTTAGATTCATTGAAAATAGAATAGAATTAATTATCATACTTTTACTTTGAGAAACTTTTGCAACGAATGCAAAAAAATTGTGCCGCAGTAATCAAGACTAAAGGAGGATATTTTGACAAGAGCAAAATGTAATCATGAAATTTTGTTTACTTCTTGTCATAATAACATTTCTAATAAAAAATCATGTCGCAATGTTTTTTAACCATATATATTTATTTTCTCTCATTTAAAGTTCAAAACAAATACATTTTGAACCAATTGAGAAAAAATTACCACAGGTGGCGTCAAAATTTTGAACTGTAGTGCATATATATAAATTAAGACAGATAAAAAACAACAGTGAAAATCAATCAATAATTTAATACAGAATAACAATCAATAATTTAAAAAATAATCAATCAATAATTTAATAAAGAGGACGACGCTTGTTTTTCTCTACATGAATCGAACCCCGATGTATGGTAAACCCAAGTACATATTATTGGAGATATGTCTGAATAAAACAATCAAAAACGAAAACATGACAAACAATTTTTTCATTGCATTATTTTAGCAAAGCAATATTTGGGGAAGTCATAAACATATCCGTTCAACAAGTTCTTTTTTAAAGGCTGTGCTGTCTCGTTTAAGAGAAAGAAATCTCGAAATTCTAAATCGTGAAGAAGGAAACGAGAAATTCCTCCATTATTTTCCCCACCAAAGGAGAGAAATTCTCAGATAATAAAGAAAAATAAACCGCGGAGAGCCATAATCGAATGCGTCCTGAAAGGCTTTGCCTTAAAAGAAATCAGCCAAAAAGTATATTAATATATTAGGCTGATCGGAAAATAAAGTCTGATTTTAGAATTAACTTTTATTCGGAAATTAATGTATCAAAACAGTGTTTAAATCAGTCAAATATAGAGCCCTGAACGTGTATATATTTTTGCCATCGAGTTACAAAGTTATTCATGACGATAAAACACTAAAGGTTTGAATATGAAGAAATCTTTGAATAAAATTACTGCATCTTCTTTGCAACGGGATGATTTTTGGCTTAAAAATTGACAAGAAGAATAAAAAGTGGTTGTCAGTGAGCGAGAGATCAGTTAAATAGGGCGGATATGTCACGTATCCTAAGTCGATGAGCTTTCGCAGTGTCATCCTGACAATGTTGTGACCGAATATTTTCTTGAAGGCGAATTGGACATCGTCGATTAACCAGTACTGGTCGCATTTGGCTTAACTGAATGCGCATTTCGTACAACTGCTGAAAGTAATCTTCGGCAGTGATGCTCTGATTAGATCCCTGAAGGCTGTAATGCATAACATCAACATCGGACCACGGGACAGTCGCCATAATCTTCTGCTGGTGCAATTCCGGTTTTGGAAAGTTTTTGACGCCTTCGTCATGACCAAGCCATTGCGCCGATCGTTTACGATTGTCATAAAAAGATCCATTTTGACCAAGAAATGGACCATTCGAATTTCACAGAGGCGGCATTGAACACACTTCAAAACGTCGAACTACTTAACTTTCACTAGGTTCATGTAGAAGACAGTTAACGAGTTTCTTCATCTTGACAATTTTCTCGAAAGGGTCCGATATTGTTGAAATGCTAACAACCATTGTCGGCTCGTCCTGGGTAAGACGTTAAACTACGTCCAGCATCAAGGCCTCTGATCAGGAGGTTTTGCGGAGCGTGGAAGCACCTCTTAATTGTTGGTGTTCCCAGGTCCTGGGTTGTAGCACCTGTTAGGGTCCCAGTTGTGGGCAAATAGTTAACTATTACCAGCAATACTTTTTTGAAAAAAAATTATTACCAGCAATACAATTTTGAAGGAAATATATTACCAGAAACAGATTTTTGACAAAACAAAATATTACCAGCAATAAAAATTCTTGTCGGCATTAAATAACCTGTTCAGGTTGATATGCCGTAAAACAAAATAAACCAAACCAATGTAAACCAATCTAAACCAAAAGAATAAATATTCTATTCATACGAATCTATCCTAAAAATGTTGTTGGTATTAAATGACCCATTGAAGTTGATATGGCGTAAAACAAAATAAACCAAACCAAACCATTATCGGCGACATTTCTCTGACACTTTGACGTGGGTTTTGTTCGACTAATGTTTCCAGATATTGATTTCCACTTGTAGACGGACGTCCTCTACCCACTTGATCATCAAGACTCGTATCCCCACTGCGGAACTTCAGAAAACAACGCCGTACGACCCGATCAAAAATTATTATACATACTTGTTTATTCCTCGTATTTATTTCAAAATACATAACGGCAGCAAAACAGCGTGCATGTATTTATTTATATATCATCAAGTCATGTGTCACAAATAGCATCTCACCTTCCATGTATTTGTTTATAAAAAAAAGTTCTAATGTAGTGTAGTGAATTGTATAAATATATATAAATTTGGGGACATATATTTAAATTTATTTAATAATATTGTTAGAATGCATTATGAATGTTTATTTCACAGACATGCAAGTGTTTGTTTATATTCACGTATTGGACAAATACGGAATTTTCTATTAAAAATGCTGTAAAAACGGAAAAACGGCCCTAGGTCATGAAACCCTTATTTAATGTTAATGAAATTGGGCACTGTACTCAATAAGGGTGCAATGTTCATAAATTGGTTTGGTACTGCGCTAAAATTCATAAAGTTTAGAAGAGAGAATTCACCAGAACAATTACCATGAAGGTATTTATAGAAGAGGCAGAGGGGAGCTACGTTACAGCGGTGGAAAGGGGACTGAAACCGAAATGCCAGATCAGGACCAATAACATTGCAGATTCTTCTTTGGATTTTATCAACAATCTCTCAGAATATTCAAAGCAAGGACTAATGGTAGATTTATAAATAAATTAGAATCTGGTGATAAAATAGTCTAGTACGATAAACCAACATTCTTAGCTACACACTTAGCAATTGATCCATAGACTATTTCCACTTAATTTCAAAGGAAAGCTTTAGTCCAAGAAGACGCAATGAATCTCTCTCCTGGAGGTTAGCATCAGCCATGTTGATGGAAGCTAAAAAGGGTTCTCTCAGAGGATTCGATAATGATTAGATCAGTTTTAGTATTATACAGATTCGAATATAATTAAAGGGTTTATTATAAAACCGGGCATTATTTTCTGAACAACATAATAGCTTGTGAGAATTTTTAAAAGAGTTTTTTTTTTTTTTCCTTTCAGAAGTTAAACGAGTTAAACGTATTTCCAAATGTTGCCAGTCCCTGTCTTGGAACTTTGTTTTACAAATGAGAAACCCAAGCTTTCCAGTTAGGAGTGTTCTGAAGCAAGACGCGCTGCTAAAAAGAATTCCACTCCATTTATCTTGGCACGGCTACCTAAAGCTCCCATCTCTACTGCACCATATGGTGCATTTCAGTGCCTCACCCACTGGCCTCTGCCTGTTTCTCTACGGGTGATAGGCCACACATTGTTAGCCTTTGTCTTTCCTGCGAAAAAGATGAGCATCGTTAAATCAGATATTATCAATTCGTGGGTAAATTTCCCGGCTCAGATGACCAGATCAGTTCATTTTATTTAATAATTTTTTAATCATTTCACCCCAAGCAAAGCAACAGGGCCACTAACACGCAGAGGTTACTGAGTATGAAAGAATACAAGAGAAACATTGTTAAGTCTAGGTACCATAGAGAAATTTAGCTTCTCTGAAGCTAAATAGTATAGCACGTCAGATCAAATGACGTTTTCCGTATAGAAATACAGGTTCGATTCCTCCAGTATCTGTCTATATTTCTGAGATAAGGTATTATGTACACTATTGACATTATTCGGACTATTGTCCTCATCTTTGTCGCCATGTTTATCACAACGTTTCGGCCGTTGTATGCTCCGGCCTTCTTCAGGTGGTTGGAATGTCGAACTGAACTCTTTATTTCGTTCACTGGGGTAGTTCTAGTTCCACGTACCATGTGTAATGGATGTCAGTTATCTCCTGTTAATTCCCATCTGAAAGTTCTCCACTGCCTTAACCAGGTATTGAACTCACACTCTTTGAGTCCTGTCACTGGATCTAACTAACGCCTTTATCCACTGTGTCACGTGTCCTTCTTTTAATGTTATGTCCTTTCAGAATGTTGATCACTATCACTCCCCAATTCTATTTTTTATTTATTATCTATAGAGTGTTATGATTCTTAGTAAATGCAGTGAAGTGGTTTTCTGTTAATCGTTAACCGATCATGGTTCTCCACAGTGTCCTTTTCTTCATTATCTGTGAGTTGTCTCAGCTTATCGGGAAAGATAGTTTAAATATTTTCCTGTCTGCTTTTGTCTTCTTAGGAAAAGCAGTGAAGTAGTTTCCCGTTGAATTCTGTGCAATTTTGAATCAAGAGTTTTTTTTTTTATCCTCACTTCAGGACTTAAAGTATCATGGTTCTCCACGGCGTCCTTTTCTTTATTATTTGTGAGTTTTCTCAGCTTATCGGGAAAAGTAGTGAAATGGTTTCCCGTATGCTTTTGAATTCATTCTTTTTAATTCTTACTTTATGACTTAAGTGATCATGGCTCACCACATTTTCCATGATTTCGCGGCAAAGACAGTGAAATGTTTTCTCTTCAAGATGTAGTTGTTCATGGTTCTCCGCAGATTTCCTTTTCTTTATTAGACTAACGGTTTTTTTTTACAGATACAAGTTCTAATATTTAACCCATAGTTAGGGAGAGATTGCTATTTACACGCAAGTGAATGTAATAATCCCGACAGAAATTTGAACTCGGCTCTCCGACTTCTAATTCCGAGGCGTTATCCATTACACTAGACACACAATTCTACTCTCCTGCCACTACGCGCACATTCTAACTTTAGCTCATCAACGCCAAATTTTTCTCGGATCTTCAAGGATCAAAGCGTAGTATCTGTTTACTTATTTGAGATGGGAGAAGATGTCTGATCCTGGGGTTTTCAACACGACGACAGCACATACCACATTGCACTAAGAGAGGTGAGAATTGGTGTAATATCGACGCCATCGTAACAGTGGTCGTGGTAACTAGACAATTCGTTGTTCCTACGCATGCGTGTCATATCCTATCTTAGTGGGAGGAATAATGCTTATTAACGACAAATTCTTATTTATATTGATAAAATGTCTCGTTCTATAAAAAAAAATCGGCTTCCCTCACAACAATTATGATACTTCAATACAGAAAAAGATGCTACTATAATAGGATATTTACCGAGGCACTTGCGATCTACCGTAAATGGCGATGCACTCATTATTGCAGGAAAATGCTCAGGAAAAATGATGACTAGTTTAATGTTTTTTTAAATGGCATCAAATCAGTTTACAGATATTAAAATCACTATTTGATGATTATTTTCATTATTCATTTATTTATTTTGTTAATGATATTTAATACATAACCACTTCATTGTTCTCTGCCTTTAACCCTAAACCTAACACATAACCCTAACACCTAATCCTAAACCTAACTTCTAACCCTAACCCTAACCCTAACCCTTCTGAGCCCTGCGTTTCTGGACAATTTCAACCCTTCTGCCTCAGCTCCTGAGTCAAAATTCGCAAATAATTGGTATGTAATGTTTCACAGTAGATATAAAAATAGTTACAAGTGTTTACCCACCGTTCAATAGGTGACTGGGCATTAAGTCATTTTTCTCTACCACTATTCAACCGGTGGCTGAGTATTACGTCATTTTTTCTCTGCCAACGGTAAAGCGGTGATCTGGGATCAAAGGGTTAACCCTAATCCTTAACCCTAACTCCAAACCGTAACATATTTCATACTTCCAACATTTGATAAATATCATTCCATAATAGAAAATGAATACTAGATATCATACTATAGTAAGAAATGAATACTAGATATCATACTATAGTAGGAAATGGATGGTAGATATCATACTATAGTAGGAAATGAATACTAGATATCATACTATAGTAAGAAATGAATAGTACATATCATACTATAGTAGGAAATGAATACTAGATATCATACTATAGTAAGAAATGAATAGTACATATCATACTATAGTAGGAAATGAATACTAGATATCATACTATAGTAAGAAATGAATAGTACATATCATACTATAGTAGGAAATGAATACTAGATATCATACTATAGTAGGAAATGGATGGTAGATATCATACTATAGTAGGAAATGAATAATAGACATCAGACTATAGTAGCACGTAAAAAAGGCAAGGATTTCAGTGGCCTATGGCTTAGGAAGTGGCGGGTGACATCCATTTTAAGGATATAGATTTCCGAGAGGCGAAGCGTTTCTCGCCTCTCGCTACTCTGTCGCTATTTTCTCGGCAAATATCCAGACGAGCTTCATTCCTTAGTTCTACCAGTTCCGATCTCTACAGCTACGACTCGCAGTACCTCCTACACACGGTTAGATTTCTGATGGAAATCAGTAAGTTTAACTCGGAGATCTTTCCCAGAACTGTTACTTTGCGGAAGAAACTCCCGGCATAATTCTGCCTGATCACTTCGTCCTTCAAGCTTAGGTTAAACCGTTGTTTATCCTCCCTATTAGACGGCATTTAAGCTAGCTACTATGGAGGGCTCTTAATCGGGCCTTCATCACAATAGGTAGGGAGGAGTAGATGCGATAGGCAACAATAAACTACAGAACTCAAAATTGATCGCTGCATTTAACTATTGCATTAATATTTACGCTCACCTTTTAAAAGTTCAATGATAATTCTTCTGCAGCCTCTTATTATAAAGACAATTTGATGTACGTAGGTCCTTACTTTCCATAAAAACAATTATTTTTATTTCATGAGTGACTTTCGCTAGATTTCGCAATTAATTTTGATTATTCCCAAATTTATTTCCAAGTTATAAAAACTGTTACTACATAAAAAATTCGTCGCAAAAACTCACGTAAAAAAATCTCCTAAAACAATCGAAGTAATAAAAAGTTGAGAATCCAAAATTTCAAAATTGCAGCCCCGTAATGTTTTTAATTTGCTCGTGGAGTCTGTCTGATTCCAAAATGATATAATATGTTGTGCTACGGCTTCTAGGACTAAAGTTGAAAACACGGACAATTTTATTTTGTAACACTGTAATTTAAGAACAGTAATTTTTTTTTCATTTAACAAGAGCAGTTGAAAGTTAAAGAATTGTGTCCCTTTAATTGTTTTTATCAATAAAAGTCAAGAAGGCGGAATAGCCGAAAACAATCGCAGCAATGAAAACTTAGGAATCCAAAATTTCAGGATTGCGGGTCGGGGTTTGGACCCTGGCCGGAATGTTTTTAATTTGCTCATGGAATCGGCCTGATTCGAAAATGGTATATTTTGGTCTACAGTCTCTAGGATTAAAGTTTAAAAAGTGTAGCACAGTGACACACGGACATTTGCATTTTATATAGATTAAGAAGAGGTGATACGGTTGCAAATACATTAATTTCTATTTCTTTTGTTTTGTATTCGTCATCTTTGAATAGTTTTACTTTTAATCTTTTTTTTTAGTTACGAAATGTTCACCGGATACAAGTTCCGAGAGATACTCAAGGCAGAGTATTACAGAATGAGGTTGCTGCAGAGACGAAGAAATCACTTCAGATTGTGAGGATAATGTAAGATAGATAACAGTTGACCCCAGACTTGAAGAGCTTAAGACAGTAGTGATCGGAAAACACCCCGCTAGAAGCGTTCTGAACTACCTTCTTACTAGTGGGGTACCAATGATGCTTCGACCCTGTATTTTTGGAATGGCGGGTCCGAGTTGTGGAGGTCTGAACTGGTGGAACTGAGAAATGTAGCTCGTCTGAACATTTGCCATGGAAATAGCGATAGAGTATGGATGGGCTTGAGACCTTGCGTTTGTGGAGGAGCAGGTGTAGGATTGAAAAAAAAATCATCGCCAAAAAGGCCGCGGCCTAAAATGCTTTTGAACCTTGTCAAGGCTGGAAAGTGATCGTTGGGCAGCTCCGGTCCAGATATGGCAGCAATACGCCATTATACGTTGATCAAATTTCTGGAAGTGAGTCAGGCTGAAAGCTTTTCAGCGCCCCCCTTGGAAATATGAGCAGGTTAACTCACGCACCCATAGAGCATCGGGGAAAGTTTATTCCAACAGTCGTGGGAATACCTGATTAAAAATGATCACACATTGAAAATTATCAAAAAGAATATTAAGTCTTTGTCAAGTCAGAGGCGTGGCAAATAAATCCTCAGTTCTAGGTACCATCCTTTATTACAGCAGCCACCGTACCTTTGAGAAAAGAGAGGAAGTGGGAAAAGACGTGGTGATGGTAAAATTTATTTCTCTAAGTGCACCACCGCCTCGTTTTCATCTGTAAAACATGACGTATGTCCCCAGTGAGATTGCTAATTTTAGATATCTTTAGAAAACGTGCGAAAACAGAACGGACTCCACGCCATCCAAAACCTTTGAACATTGTATGTCGGCAGCAGCTAGTAACACACAAAAAAGAAAAGCTAAAAAAGAACGCTTCTTTTGATAATCGCCTGTTGTGCAACGGAATTCTTTGATGAGAGCGAGCAGAAGAAATATGTGATCTTTTTCGTTACAATAGCTTTCAGGTAATGAAGGTGCTAAATAGACGTTATTATTGACATATTTGTAGCTGGAGAAATTTTTTTTCGCATGACGCGTTTCGTCCTTTAGGACTTCATCAGACTAAAGTGATGTTCACGTTTATGTAACTACACATGCGCACAAAGGAGGAGGGGAATATAAAAACGTAAACGTTGTTTATAATTATGCGTCGACAGGAAAAGCTGAAAATTTTGGAACGCTGAAATTTTAAATTAATTTTTTTAGATGTGTCTGAGGAAGATGACGATTGGCGTTGCATTTAAATTTTTGAAGACCCAAATTGACTGGAAAGTAATAAGCCAGAAGAGAGTTCCACAAACGAGAAGTGCGAAAGAAGAAACTGTTAGCCAAGAAAGGTTATATTTAGCTATTTCAAGAGGAGTATGATGAGACCTAACTCCCAATCTACTACTGCGCTAAAATTCTGAAAGCCAAGAAAGAGGAAAGCTCATCAGAATAATTACCATGAAAATACTTATAGAGAAGGGCACGGAAAGTATACGTTACGGTGGTGGGTCGGGATTCCAGCTTAGGACTGAAAACAATGCAGATTCTTCCTTAAGAATGCCTAAATATATTGAAGAAACACAGGGGAAGTCGGCTAAATAGGCGTCGAACTGAGCAGGGCTAGTGAAAAGTTCCTGAAAGTAATCACGAAAAGCCTCACATATACAGGCGTTTGAAGTCACGGTCCGCTTATCCGGCAATGTGATGCATGCGATATGTCGCCAAGATGCATTCCGAGACTCCTCTGCGCGCAACTCGGCGGCCATATTCAGGGGACATTCTTTTTAACCTAGCCCTAACTACCAGAGCTTGATCCTTCTTGATAAGCAAGAAAGACAACTGTGCGTTAGCTAAGGCTATTTCCACACTATCACGGGATTTCACTGCCTAATCTACTTTTTGCTCACAAACCGTTTGCGTCGCTAATCTATCTAGATTGAATCGACGACTAAAATCAGAAGCAAACGTTCTAATTTTAGATTTTAAATTATGCCACCAGGCATCCCAACAACCGCCCAGTCAATTCCATCTGTATCATTAGTAGCAGCTGGTCCTGGAAATCCTGCTCACCAAATAGTGAGCCATCCAACCTAACCTTATGCTTATCTAAGTTTACATAGACCCGGACAAGCCTATGATTCGAATAAACTATATAATGAAAACTTGGGCACCCTAAGAGCCCTACATCGACTCTCTTAACTAAGACTCGGTCGAGGTAGCTAGAAATAGCCCCAGCATACGAGCCGCCACTATTTGTCCAAGTCCAAACTACCGCCCGAGGGTTCTCATTCTGGTACTTATCAACAAGATCAAACCTGTCGATAAAGTTCCGAAATGCTTTCACGTCCCGGTTGTTAATACCCGAATTTGGCCCTATACGATCTATATCAGGGTCAAGGATGGCATTCCAATCCCCCGCTAAAACTACCCGACGAGATGTCGTCAAAAACAGCTCGATCTGCCGAAACAAAGCAGGCCGCTCAGAATGGACATTGGACGCATAAACCCCAATAAGACGAATAGCCTTATCCTTTATGGTAACATCCAGTACGTAAAGCCTACCCGCCGGATCTGCGAGAACAAGAGTACACGCAGCCTTTAAAGACTTGCTCACCAGCCAAGAGACACCTCTCGAACGACCATCAAAATATGCTGAATAGAGGGAGAACCCCCTAGACAGAATATCCTCATATTCATGAGTCGAAAAACTTGTAAACAACAAACATTAACTCGGAGACGCTGAAGGTCACGAGAACATTCAGACTAGCTAACCAGAGAGCCATAATGAAACCGATTAGGGTTGCTCTCCTGCATTAAGCATGAAAGGACACCGACGGCCTCTCCCATCGAACCTGTTCCCATCCCAGTTTTGATGGTGCCGTCGGAAGACAGGCCGCATATATCCAGAGGGAAAGCTTTAACGTTCTGTATAGAGAGAAGTGGACAAAAAGCGGGAACCTCCCTGAACAAAATTGCTGCACTTTTCTCACCGTATCATTATCAAAACAGGCCATGGGCGGAATCATCCCGAAGACTTCATTAGCCTCCGCAACCATGGCCCAACTTTGTTGACCGTCGCCCCCTCTAACGACAGTTATGACCCTTTCTGCGTTGAGAAAATTTCTTGGGTCTTCAATGTCTAGGTTAAAATTGAAATTAACCAACGATTTAATGTTCCCTTTTTTCTTTTTCTTTTTTTTTTAATATTGTAGGGCTTTGTCTTCTAGCTGTTTGGAAACTCGGCACACGTCTTCCCTGTGTTAAAGATTGGTTTAAATTTTTTATGAGACAAAGGATCTTTATTTTCTGGTTAGCATTGACAGTCTTTTTCAGTGTAGATGCAGGAGTTTTGACAGGGGATGGATAGGGGCTAATAGCATTAGTGGAAGTATGGTCTTTTGCAGGTGAAACTGTGATGAGGGCCTTCTTTAATGTTTTCATTTTGTGGGAGAGGAAGATGGGGATCTTAAGGCTGGAGGAGGGGTCATGATGTGTTGTTTAGCTGACGGGGAAGACGGTGCCGAGGAGTTAAGGCCCGATTTTTTCCCATGATTATTCCGTTTGAAAGAACCTTTCAGTTGCGCAGTTCTCAAACGTAGGTTCGTACTTTTGCTTTTGCTTTCGTACTTTTCCCGAATAGCTGGTCGACGAGTCACCCTTAGAACTGGTGGAGTGGGTAGGAATGTTTGTGTCGTTTACCGTTGGGGGTTCATTGGGACGAGAGACCCGCTGCCCGGAGCTTCCCTTTAGCCTTGCCCAAAACCTGCCATTCCCCCTTTTCCTCCTCCATAACCGCACAAGCGGCGGCCATAGGCTTTTCGGGGAATGGGTGCCGTGAGACGGACCCAACCGAGGGTTTTACCACACCGGCCCTGGTTGTTGGCATGCCCATTACAAGCGAGATGGAAACAACAGATTCTGCCCAAGGGGGATTTGGATCGGCGGGGGCCAGAACTCCAGATGCCTTCATCGCTGAGCAGGAAGAGAACAGGTGACCAGTGTTCCCATATGCCAGCAGTTGGGGCTGGAGACGAAGGCCTTTCAATCTATCATTAATTCAAAGCTCCATCCTTCGGTCAGATCGTCAGAGGAAGCACTGAGTATCTGGCCAAATAGCCAAGTGTTCCCCGACAATCTGAGGAAGGACCTCATATGCTGAAACGTTGGTCCTACGCCTGCCTTGATATTCGGTCTGCTGTATAAGATCTTTTGTTATAAGGTCACGGGTGCTCACCGCTTCACAGTCGTCAGGTGTGGGTAACAGTATGTTCCACATGAAGAAGCCTTTGCCTTTAATGACTCTCAGTGGTTTAATTCCCAGGGACGTCAACGATTTTATGACAATGTCTTTTGTGGAGCGAGAAATTTTGCGCGAACGGTTGTCCACCACAAAGACCGACACAATTCTTTTCTCAACTGTTTGTAGTTCGTCAAGATTTGTAAAGAGCCCATCTTTTGTAACAAGAATGGCGTAGCTTTTAGCTTTCTCAAGGAACTCCGTGATGTTGATAGTGCATTTTGGAGTGGACGACCAGCAAGAGGGCGTCTCCCCGACCGCTACTTTGTCATCTTTGTTCGTATTGTCTGTGGTAATGTTTTTTCTTGTAGAAGAGTCTTGACTTGTTTCGGCTTCGATATTGTTTTCCTTATTTTGGATACTTTGGCCTGATTCGGCCTCCATATTTTCAGCAGAAATGTGAGAATTTTCGCTTTTTTTCGTTAAAAAATTTTCCTGTATATGTTGACCATTATCGGCCATCCTACTTGACGCTGATTCATTATAAATTTCTGTATTTTTATTTTCGTCAGATTTATCAGTTGGCTCAGTCTTTTTTCCCTAGTCTCGAATAATTTTTTTAACGTTCTTTTTAGAGGCCATTTTCTTAAAACACTTAAGGCTTTTTTTCCCATTTTTTCTTCTTCTCAGAAACGAACTGGAGTTCACAAAATAATCCAGGTAAGTAGTAGCATAAATATTCAGGTGGCAAATACCGGTCGGTATAATGTCTGGGTAGACAGCATATTACCCCCACATACAATAGTGTCCAACGTATATATAAGGATTGAGACATACCCATTTGTGTTCTTAGGTATGATATATAACAGGGGGTACCTATTTGAGAAAGGAAACTACCGGAACTCCGCCAGAAGGTAGTAAAGGAAAACGAGAAGAAAGGACTAAACACCAATTGTAAGAAGGCAGGGTGCATATTTGTCAGCAAAACCAAAACTGCCCTATCCTGCCCCCGAGAATACACGTTCGAAGATAAACGCCTTAAGGTAATTAAAACCCCGAAGAATAGTCCAGTTCACCGCCAGGTTTATTAATAAACCCTTTTTAATATATAGCAGAAGAACCACACAAGATGTGGCATCAATATTCAATTCATGGACGGGTGGTAGAAGTAAAAAATCTAATGTTCAGCCATTAAGATGTGCCACTTTATGTTTCGCTAAAGTAAAATATGTTCTTATAAAATTAAGTTATTTTTTGATGAAGCCCGTTCATCAAAGAAACATGTCAAAGTAGAACTGTCATACAATGGAATTCTCTGATGAGAGTGAGCAAAAGAAATATACGTTCTTTTTCATTAGCTTTCAGGTAATGAAGATGCTAAATAGATGTTATTATTGACATATTTATAGCTGGAAAAATATTTACGTGTGACGTGTTTCCTGCTTTAGGACTTCATCCGCGTAAAGATTATGCTTCATCGACTAAAGTGATGTGAGCAGGATGAAACTAGAAAAAGAAAAATACATATAAATAAGACTAGTTAATCTGAAAATACAAACACAATATGACAAAAGCTGACAGAGGCTTGAACATAAAACTAAGACAATATGTCTTAAAATGGGTAAAGAAAGGTAGCACATATTTCGTTTATATGAATATGTATAAAGTTTGCTACAAGAATACATTCCAATGTTGCTGTAAATTCACAGTAAAGGAAGTTAGAAGGTTACATTTTGCAACAGCGTATGTGGACAGTGGACATTTTGTAACAGTGCATGTGGACAATGGACTCGTATTAAAAGGATTCTACACAGAGAGATACAAACGTAAAAACGTAATATGGCGAAGTAAAAGAAATGTTCAAATAATGACGTGATAATAAATAGGCAAAAATAGGGGGGTTACGTCGTTTCGAGTTAAGTCGTTCTCGATTATACGTCATTTGTCAAAAAAATATATGAAAAAATAAAAAATCAAGTTTAAGTCATTTTATTCGACTTTAAGTTTGTCTGCCACAAATATTGAAGTCGTAATATCACTAGAAAAGCGTTAAAAGCGCATAAAAATCATAATAATAATAATATATAATAATAAATCATGTACAATAAGTAATAATAAAAATGATGTAAAATCATATGAAAATACGTACATTTACAGTAAATGGGAATATAATCATCATAAATCCTAGAGAATGAAATATGAAAACATCTGTGATTCTGTGTTGTTGCAGCATACCTGCGGACGATAATGGGCATGTCCCCATTCACATAACTAGAGTAGTAAATACTCTCTGTTGGTCTGCAATTGGAGATCCGTTTCCAGCTGTGCTGGTCAAACTTTCTGCTTCCGCGCACAGAGGATCCCCAAACGAGTCTATGTCGAAGGGCAGAGTCACGTCTCGGGAAACAGCTACCCGACCCCGTTTTATACGGAGTATACGGGGAAATTTTGGTCAAGCCTTCGATCTCGGATACCCACATTAAATTCGGCCTAGTGCGACATCTGACTGCGTGAGGTGGTTGTTAGATATCCTGCAGTTTGAGATTCATTGTGGAATTCACTTGACTCACTTTTAGCAGTTGACTTGTTCTTCTACGCGCTGCTTGCGAATCTTATATATGTTGTTCTTGTCCTAAGTATTATCGTTCATTACCAACCTTCGTTTGATTATTCTATTCAGTAACCTTCCCAAGGTTACAACAGTTGTTGTCTTATTTAGTGGTTTTTAATAGCTCAATACTGGCATTTTCCATGCTAGTTCTAATATCTACCTCTTGATGTCATTGTCAGCGCCACTTGTGATTCTCACGAAATTGAAATCCAGTTTAGTTTAGGCATACGCATGGTATACATCTGCTTATCGCCTACTCTCTCATTTTCATTCATTTGCGACTTTATATTTTGACCTAATGGCTCCTAATAAAATTCCTAGTGCAAGTGCTAAGCTGGACGATAAACTTACTATGATAAAACGCCTTGAAAAAGGTGAAAAGGTTATATCGATTGCTCGATCTTTTGGAATGAGTTGGGCAACTGTATCGACGATTGTTCACAATAAGGATAAGATCTTGGCACATATCAAATCTGATGCCACAGGGATGAAGAATACTGTTATCAATAAGAAAAGAGGAAAAATCTTTGAAGAGATGGAATAACTTTTTTCTCTTTGGATCATCAGCGTGCTGCTATTAGTCAAGAAATCATTCAAGCGAAAGTGTTGTCTTTGTTTGAGGACCTGAACAATAAATACTCGGATGAGAAAGATATAGAGTTTAAATCGAGTTGAGGTTGCTTTATGAGATTTAAAGAATGAAGGAGTTATCACTCTATTAAGAAGCAAAGTGAAAGTGAATCAGCTGACGAACAAGTATCAGCTGATTTTCCTAACGTTGACGAAACTGGATTTTATTGGAAAAAATTGCCAGACCGTTCTTTCATTGCTAATGCTAAGTGTAAGGCTATATCGCTGATGAATTATTTTATTCAGGATATAATAAAAACTTTAATATGCAATGGGGAGTGCTTATTTGCGGTTTATAGTGTGTTTTTTTTTCGACTTAAGTCGTTTGTTGACCTCAGTCGTGACCTCTAGAACCAATTAACGTCGTAGGGTGAGGAATACCTGTAATAGTTACAAACCGGTGATGGTAACATTGAGGGTTAGATTCGGATAATGAAACTATCGACCACGTGCTTGGTGTGATGTCGTTATTGTGTGGGCTTACAGTGAAGGGTTAAACGGAAGTGGTCAGAACGGTGACCATCTAGAAGGTAACTAAATTAAAATTGGGGCAAACAAAGCGTAAGTAAAACTATACAGTTTCTGTACTGAGGCAACAGTATAATCCTAATATCCGAATTACAAATTGGAAAAAAGGTTTTTTTAACAGTGTTATGGTCCGGTTCCTTGTACCACGGTGATAGTCCAAGGTAGAACCAATAAAGAAGAACTCGAACACGGATATGGAATAACACAGATATATTACAAACAGGAATATATACAGAGAAGTAGAAAGTGTTAGTACGAACAATCAGGTTTAGTAGTAATTGTCTGAACGCGACTCTGTTTCTAACTCCCTCTGACTCGACTGACTGACTCGCTCTGACTGACTGACTCCTGATGGACTTCACTCCAGACTTCAGACTGAACTCTCTGCTTCCTCTTGAGACGCAGTATTTATTGCGTATGGAATAGTCCATTATGTTATTATGGGTCACATAACAAATAGAGGATGGAAAGTGTGATAGTGAAATCTGAACACGCATCAGGGTGACGAACGATGCCTTCCAAAAGCTAAGCAACGTATAAACACAGAAAATCCAGTTAGAGACAAAGAAAAGATTAGAAGAACTGTTACGTAATATGTTCTCCTATATGGCAATGAATGCTGGGCCATCTATAAGCAGATGAATAAGAGATTTGAGGCGATAGACATGTAGTTCTACAGAAGGATGCTGAGAATACCATATGAGCAACGATGAAGTTCTAGAGACAATGACAACAAAAAGAACACTTATAGGCAGCATCAGAAGTAGACAGTTGTAATTTCTAGGGTGCATAATGAGAAAAGATAGCTTGGAAAATCTGACGCTCACAGGACATATTGAAGGCAAGATTGACAAAAGCAGCGGATAACCTATCTAACGAACTTAGGTAAATGGTTAGCAGAACATAGATTAGGAGATGTAGCAAGAAGACATATTACTAAGGGCTACAAAGGACGGAAGATTGTGGAGAGCCATTATCACCCAATAGAAGAAGGTAGATAAGATATAACAAAAGGTTTAAGCGTGGGAATGCCGATGATTAACTGAGCTAGTCCATTTTGACAGTTACTACTGATTAGTGATTTCGCTTCTCACTGGAGGTCTCGCATAAATTCGACATTAGATAACCCGACGAAGGTTAACATGTCCTAATGTCAAGCAACCTAACCTAAATGTAGGGAATGTACATGCATATATATATATATATATATATATATATATATATATATTGTAACAAAACATCCCTTTTTAATAAGCATATCGCCAAATGCGTCAGAGCCTGAAATCCTTTACTGCATTGGGGATGTGCTACTTTCAAGGTAGATCTCCAGAGGCTAGAGAGAGAACACGGAGATGTTCACCATAGATAGATAATGAACATAGTGAGAAATACAGACACATACATACATACAGATAGATGATGAACATAGTGAGAGATATAGACATAGATAGATAGATAGATAGATAGATAGATAGATAGATAATGACATAGTGAGAGATAGATAGATAGATAGATAGATAGATAGATAATGAACATAGTGAGAGATATAAACATAGATAGATAGATAGATATATAGATAGATAGATAGATAGATAGATAGATAGATAGATAGACTGTTTCAGTTATCAAGCTAGATCCCCACAAAACATGCGAACTTGACGATAACCCTGCAATTGTCCTGTTGAAATGTGTCCCTGAACTGGATCCTGTTTTCTCTCATATCAACAAAAATATTTGTCTGCTTCTTGTTTTCCAGCTTCTTGGAAACGTTTTCTGTACTTTGTCTTTCAAAATTCTAGTGAACCTTCTGATACCCTCGATTTATAGTCCTGTTAGGCTTTTTTTTTTTTACTTCTTTTTGGCAAAATACTAGAACTACAATTGGTTTAGCATCTCATTCTACACAGCCTTTTAGATAAACAATATGGCTTTCGTTCCTCCTGGCCAACTGCCAGTGTGTTAACGATTTTTGCTGAAAGTATCTCTAGAGCTTTAGATATGAACAGCAAGGCTCGAATTGTATCGTTAGATATCTCGAAGTCCTCTAACAGAACTTGGCATGCAGGCTTTTTTCACGAACTTAAGAGCTATGGTGCCTCTATATATAACTTGATCCGATCTTTCTGTAATGAAAATCGTCTTGAACGGCCACTCTTCTAGATCATTTCGCTTTAATGCGCGGGTTCCATAAGGCTCTATCCTTGGAACTACGTTATTCCTTGTCTTCATAAAGGATTTTCCCGATATCTTCAGTTCTCAACCGGGTATTTATGGCGATGACACATTTACTCCTGTCTCAATAAGAATTCGTATAGTTCGGTTAAGGTAAAACTATCAGCTAATTGCTAAATCACCTTCAGTTGTTAACTGGAGCAAGAAATGGCTTGTACATTTTAAAGTCTCCAAAATAAACTGCTATCTTTTAGTTCTTAGGGAAGTATCCTAATCTCCTGAAGAGCAACTCACAGACTTGAAATGGGATGGTTATATTAAATCAGTTGCTAGGTCTGCTAGTCGAAGATTTGGCTCACTTTGTCCGGCCAGACATCTATTCTCGCCAGAATCATTCTTGAACGTTTATAAATTTACTATTTGTCAGTTTATTGAATATTGCTGCCATATTTGATCTGGCGCTGCGTATATATATATCTTTATATATATATATATATATATATATATATATATATATATATATCAAGATTCTCGACAAAATCCTAAGAAGGGTCCGTAGTGTTATAGGTCCTGATCTGGCATCACGACACCTGACACATTTACACCGCTGCAATGTGACTTCCATCTGCCTTTTCTATAAATAAAGTTTCACTGCAATTGTTCTAATAAATGTAACAGTGAAAATCACTTTTATTTTCCATGTACTTTCCATCTCTTTCTGAGATCATTGGGAAAGAAAAGTGATTCTCAATGGTACAGTGCATTTCTTGACTTATTTAATTGTAATATGCGGAAAAATATTCATGAGTATGAAAGGATTATGATCAAAATAAGCAGATATAATATTTGTAATTAATTCAGTCAGACATGCCTAAAAGAAAATTTGCTGCCTAAATACACACACATATATATATATACATACATACATACATACATATATATATATATATCTATATATATATATATATATATATATATATATATATATTATGAACATAATCAAATGTATAAATAAAAGTATATCTAGGTTTAAGTGTTCAAATACAAATACATATTTGGTGTAAAAAAGTGCTCAATGCTAACAGAGTTAAGTGTGTGTATATATATATATATATATATATATATATATACAGACGTATTTTTATGTATACTGCGTCTAAATATATATATATAGAGAGAGAGAGACAGAGACAGAGACAGACAGACAGACAGAGAGAGAGAGAGTAAAATCACTGGAATTTTTCGAACACCTTTTGTCAAACACACTTATCGCTCTCAGTTCTTGAAAAGACTATACTTTCTACAATCTTTATCAAAGGTCATTTTTATACATTCAGGTATTTTGGACTGTCTCAGTCAAATAAATCTAAAAAGTGGTTTTTGTATAGCTCAACATTTTTCATCCTGATGTAAAACACCCCAGTCAGAAGATTTGCATATAACGTTATATAAAATAAACTGTCCTTGCTGGTGTTATTCAATAAAACTTGAATTCTCATTGCCTAAATGCACACACACACACACAAATATATATATATATATATATATATATATATATATATATATATATATATATATATATATATTATAAATTAATTGATTTAAAATATGTTTCTTTTCGCTACACAGTTCTAACCATGTTTAAAAAATGGAACTAATGTCTTTAATTTAATTACAAAAATTAAATTCGGGGCTTTTAGCTTCCGTTTTTGAAACATGGTTAGAACTGTGTAGCGAAAAAGCCATATTTTAAATCAATTAATTTATAATATTAATTTCTGTAAATTTACATTGAGCACTATTTTTGTAAAATAAAAATATCTATAAGAACACCGGATTATATATCTTACTGTTCTTTCTTTTTATTTACACACACACACACACACACACACACACACACACACACACACACACACATATATATATATATATATATATATATATATATATATATATATATATTGTTGAGTAGTTACTGCGTATATCGAGTTTGATTATACAGTCAGTTTCGCTGTATCACAGCTCATAAGTGTTATAGACATCCGATTGCTTCAAGCAGAAATGTAAAACTCAACCGATTTGACATCGGTCAGAGTCCCTTATACCTAGGCTATTAGTGAACGACAGAGGAATGGAATTTTTAACGCATTATATACTTGATATATAAACGCCATACCGCCACCACAGCGATCAATCCCTTCGAAGAGCGATGCATTTAAAGCAGTAGCAGCCGTTAAAAATTCCCGTTTCACTATAGTGCTCAATCGGCGAACAAGCACACACACACACACACATATATATATATATATATATATATATATATATATATATATATATATATATATATATAAGCTGTCATCGAGAACTTCATTTTCAGTTATTGAATGCCGCTGTTAATGGAATGGAGAAACATTTGGGAAATTTGGAAAAAGGCCAAATGGAACGGCTAAAACAAGTAGGCCAAATCATTTATGGTATGGAACGTCTTGTGGTGGGGGGTATAATTAATAGTGTTGAGTACTTATAGGCAGTGTTCCGAGAAGGAGGGGAATCACCGACAAGACATTTAGCAGCAATTAAGTATCGATGCGAGAAATGAACAGAAGTTTTTCACAATTACGAGCCCGCAAGTGGCTCAAAATGTGACAAGTTGTACAGATAGTCTTAATCGATAAGAAGTAATACAAATTTTGCAACGCACATGAGTGGAGAACGAGTAGGAGGCTCCACGGGGGTGGTCTTATCATCAAAACTCTTCAGTCGCCATTCCCATTCACTGCGTTGGGATAAGCTGGAGCAATCGCCAACACGTAATTTGCAGCAGTTAACGGGACCTGTTCTTAACAATATTCGGCAGAGGAAACATTTGGAAATTTCGGTCAATCTGTGACTAAACAGAGAGAAATGCTTTACAGGTACTTAGAGGATCAACATTTTATTATGCAGCTTGTCGTAAGGTTCTGGCTCATCAGTAAACACAGACATATACACACACACAAATATAAACACACACACACACACACACACACACACACATATATATATATATATATATATATATATATATATATATATATATATATTGAAAACGAACAAATGGTGTGAAGGAAAAGATATTTGTGTACATACACACAAACATAGATAGAGAAAGAGATAGATAGATAGAGAGAGAGAGACAGAGAGAATGTGATAGATAGATAGATAGATAGATAGATAGAGAAAGAATGAGATAGAGAGAGAGAGAATGAGATAGATAGATAGATAGATAGATAGATGTGGTGAATTTATATATATTTTATTTTATACTTACATTTATATATATATTTATATGTGTCTGTGCGGATGTGTGTACGCTATGAGTAGTATGTTTTTTTGTTTTTTTCTTGTTTCATACACGCGCAAATATTTGAATCGTCACTTATTTGGGTTTTAACTTTTTTATATATATGTACATATGTGTATATCTCTGTGTCTGTTTATATGTATGTATGTGTATATATATATATGTGTGTATATTTGTATGTACATGTATATATGTGTATATGTGTGTATGTATGTAAGTGTGTATATATGTACGTATGGAGGTGTTTATGTATGTATATGTATAGGTGTGTATGTGTACTTTTGTATATAAATGTTTATGTGTGTGTGTATGTGTGTGTGTATGTGTGTGTGTATGTGTATATATACATGTGTAAGGGTGTATGTATTTGCATGTGTATATGTATACATGTGTAAAGGTGTGTATGTATTTGCATGTGTATATGTATGTGTATATGTGTGTATGTGTGTGTGTATATGTATGTATGTGTGTATATGTATGTATGTGTATATGTATATGTATATGTATGTGTGTGTATGTATGGGTATATGTATATATGTATATGGATATATATATATATATGTATATGGGTATATATATGTATGTGTATGTATATGTATATGTATATGTATGTGTATGTGTATGTATAAGTATGTATGTATGTATGAATATATGCATGGGGTATATGTATACGTGTATATGTATGTGAAAAGTGTGTGTATATGAATATAGATGAATATGTGTATGTGTGGATATGTGAATATATTTTTATATATATATATATATATATATATATATATATGTATATATATATATATGTATGTGTGTATGTATGTGCATGTATGTACACGTATGTCTGGGTGTGTGTGTGAGTACATGCCTAAGTGTATGTACCTACTTATATTGTTTTTTTTGGTGTGTATTAGTATGTGTTTTAAACATAGAAATATTTGGTCCTTGCTAAATAAGACAATCTTTATATTCACCTTCATATATTTATATTTGATTTCTAACCTGGAGTCTATACTAATTTCTCAATTACAAAGCAGCATATTTTTAAGTAAACACAATTTTATTTTCCTTCGTCCCCATCTCTCTCCCCACCTCTTCTCTTTCTTTTTCCCCCCTACCTCCTATCCTAACTTCTAATTGTCTGTGATGTATGTATGTCACCATGAAATGTATCTTTTATGCATTAGACATCCGTCGACTTTCTTTCTCTCCTCTTTTTAAATTCCCCACCCCACCCACATCTCCTAAAATTCTCTCTGTTAAGGTTTCATGTCCCTCCTCCTCATACTTACTCTTTCTCTAAATTCGTTTTTGATTTCCGGAGTTGTTTTTTTTTCTGTTTTCATTTTGAATTTGTAGGTCTGATGAATTGGATCGTATTTACGATTCCAATGGAATAAATTATGACCATGGAATATTAGTGTTTAAGCCTTTTTTATTATATCCTTACTCTGTCCTAGACATTGAGTTCTACCTGGATCCTTCCTCTTGGAAAAATTTTTTCTGAAAATATACATGTATGGGAATTTTTAGATATATTTTTTTCATATGTATGTATATTTTCCACTAATATTATCTATCTATCTATCTATCTATCTATATATATATATATATATATATATATATATATATATATATTGGGTGTGTTATCCATATTTACATTTTTGAGTGGATATATGTGTGTGTGTGTGTGTGTGCGTGTGTGTGTGTACGTAAATATATCTTGACTTTAAGATTTATATATATATATATATATATATATATGTGTGTGTGTGTGTGTGTGTGTGTGTGTGTGTGTGTGTGTGTGTGTGTGTGTGTGTGTGTGTGTGTGTGTGTGAAAATATATAGAAAATAGGAAGGAACTGGTTAGGTAAATAATCCAAAGTTCCTTAGTATTTTAGTTATCATTTTTTAAAAATAGTGCTCGATACAAAAGTAGAGCATAAATATAATTATTTATTTAAAAATATGATTCCAACTCGCGACATAAGAGGTCTCATGTTTCAAAACAAGAGCCGAAAACTTCAATATAATTATTTGAATTAAATTGAGTTAAAGTAAGCTCTGTTCCATCTTCAAGCGAAATTTTTTTTGGAATAACGTATTTCTGAAATTTATGTGTTTTAATAATTGAAATCAAAATTTCCATGGTAACAGCTAGGGCGAATTGTTTAAATTGGGTAGGCGTGTGTTGGGTGTTAATAATAAGTATCAGTATAGAGTTACTTTCATAGATGTCAAGTCAGGGAAAGGTGGGGGGTGTCTAAATTTGAAACGGAAGATGTATTCACCCTAGTCTGGTATGCTTGTCTATGGAGATTTATTTATTTTTTTATTTTATTTTTTTATGATGAAAGGGATTTGTGCATATAAAAAAACTGCCGTAACTTTTGTTTTTTGACGACTTCATAAAGGGTTATCTTTTTTGTAGGGTATTTAAACTATTTATTTGGGCTATAGATTATGAAAGTTATTATATTGTATGCTTGTTTTTAGCTAATTATTCAAACCATAAATCTGATGATGTCGACAAAAAACCGTTAACTCATGTCTATTGTTTAATAGATTATTATTATTTAGAAGCTTAATAATGTGCAATTTCTCATGGAGGCACAAAGGGCATGGGTCATCCCAAGTTTTACATGTTCTAGCCCTGTTTATAATTTTCCATTTTACTTTAGGTGTCCTATTTGTTTCCTTCAGATGCCAAAAATATTTAGATAGGGAAATATTTTTGGCTTACTTTAACTCAATTTAATTCATATAATTATATTGAAATTTTCGGCTCTTGTTTTGAAACATGAGACCTCTTATGTCGCGAGTTGGAATCATATTTTTAAATAAATAATTATATATATATATATATATATATATATATATATATATGTGTGTGTGTGTGTGTGTGTATATATAAATGTATATGCATATATTTTTCTATGTTTTGCGTATAGATACATGGATATATATATATATGTGTGTAGGTATGCATGTATTACCTCTATGTTCACATATATTCATATATAGATTTACACACACACACATGTATATATAAATATATGCATAAACTTTTGTCATATAACTTTATACTTCCATATTTTAATATATATGTGTGTGTGTGTGTGTGTGTGTGTAGAAATATGCATAATATATATGTATGTATCTATAAGTGTTTGCGCCAATGTCTGCATTGTAGGTTTGCATTCTATTTCTGAGTAGCTCTCGTCAAAAGCCTTGCCGGCTGAATTGCCCAAAAGCTGTGAACCACTGGGATTGGGGCCAGAAAACGTGACTGCTGGGACAAGCTGGAATTTGTTGGCGGGTATGTGCCGATTTAGAACATGTTTGGCCACGGAATGGTCGTTCAGATTGGTCAGGCATGACATTGTGATAAATATCTATTGGTAAAAACAAACGAAACAAACAAAAACTGTCTAGAAAGAAAGAAAGAAAGAAAGAAAGAAAGTGCATCTGTCTAGAAAGAAAGAAAAAAGAAATAAAGAAAGGAAGACGGTATAGACAGAAAAATGAAAAACTTATCTCGACAGAAATAGCGCAAGAAAAACAAACGTATTTAGGAAGAACGAAAGGAAGAAAGAAAAAAATATATATATCTAGCAAGTAACAAAGAAAGAAAACATGCCTGTGCAAGAAAGAAAGAAAATATATCTGTAAAGAAAGAAAGAAAAAAAGAAAGCAAGATGAAAATATGTCTAAAACGATAGAAATAAAAAAAAGATTAGAAAGAAAGAAAGAAAGAAAGAAAGAAAGAAAGAAAGAAAGAAAATATGTCTAGAAAGAAAGACATACTGAAAGAAAGACAATTATTATAGTCATATAAATGAAAAACTTATCGAGACAGAAACAACGTAAGCAAAAAAAAAACGTATATATGTATAGGAAGTGACAAAGAAAGAAAACATATCCTGCAAGAAAGAAAGAAAGAAACCATATCAAGAAAGAAAAAAAGAAAGAAAGAAACCATTTCTAGAAAGAAAGAAAAAAGAAAGAAAGAAAGAGAGAAAGAAAGAAAGAAAGAAACCATGTCTAGAAAGAAAGAAAGAAAGAAAGGAAAAAATGAAAGAAAGAAAATGGAAGAAGAGAAAAGTAAAAAATAAAAATAAAACAAAGGAAAGAAAATAGAAAAGTAAAAATAAAAGGAAAGAAAAATGATGAAGAGTAAAAAGAGGGAAGAAATGGACGAAGAAAAATGAAAAGGAATGTAGAACGAACGAATGACTGAAGGAAATTGGAAAAAAAAGAGGAGTCAATGGAGAAAAGGGGAAAAAAAGAAGGGAACAAAATAGAAATCTGAGATTTAATTTCTGTTATTATTGCAAATGGGATACTTGGGTAGCATAACGGTTACCAACCCGAAAATTAATGCCGACGAGCTGAGTTCGAATTCGAGTGTATTTTTTTACGTTAGAACAAAATTTAAATATCTGGGAAATTTTCCAGCAGAGGACGGAAAAATGCGACACTGAGGTTCGAAGACATGCCGGAATAGCCAAAGAGGCATTTCTAAAGCTAAGCAGAGTATAAAGAAACAGAAAAAAAAACTTCGTTAAAAACAAATAAAAACGTACTGATCTGTTACGACATATCTGTTCTCCGATACGGCAGTGAATGCTGGAGAGGAACAATGAAGAAGCGACTTGAAGCAACAAAAATGTGGTTCTACAAAACGTTGTTGAGGATACCATGAACCGAACATGTGATCAACGACGAGGTTTTAGAGAAAATAGCAACGAAAAGAAAACTTATACTTAATATCAGGAAGAGGAAGCTGAAATTTCTACGGAACCTAATGAAGAAAGAAGGCTTGGAAAATCCGATACTCACAGGAGCGATTGAAGGAAAGAGGGACAGAGTGAAACAGCGCGTAACATAGTGAGTTTCACTAAATGGATGGTAGAACAGGGTTTGGCAGAAATAACAGAAAGACAAAACTTATTAAGAGCAACAAGGGGCAGGAAGATGTAGAGAGCCTTGATCGCCTACGACACATAAGAAAAGAACACTAGTTCTGGGAAAGACAGACACGTTTCTCTTTCACCATTCTAAGCTCACTGGTAGCCATTCCAAATAAAGGGGAACACTGAATTCAAAATCATTTCATTAGGAGGCTGTGAATTGTTTTATTTGTTTAACGGCATAGCAAAAGCTTATGGGTCATTTAATGACGAAATTTAATTCTTTTGAGGAGCTTTGAAGTAATAAAAATATAATACGTTATTCTGTTTTCACACTTGAATACGTGGTAGATATTTGTGGGCACGTGATTACTAGAGGCGATGCTTTGTGCGTTTTATGTTGTAGTTTTATTCTAGTTATATTTTGGAATACAGTTTGATTTCTTTAACAAATTGTAGGATATTATATAGATTAATGTCATGAAAGAAGTCTTTCATGTTTTTTGGGTTTTTTTGGTTGGTTGGTTTGTTGATTATTGGCATATCAACATCTCTATGGGTAATTTTATGCCGAAATATAAATATTTTGAACAAAATTTTAAGACTCCAAGTAAATATATTTTAAATGTAATTGTATACCTTTAACTACAGATAAAATGTATTGTTAGTCGTTTTGCTATAAAATATGTTGTTGGTAATGCTATAAACTTGTATTGATAGTGTTATGGTCCGGTTCCTTGTACCACGGTGATAGTCCAAGGTAGAACCAATAAAGAAGAACTCGAACACGGATATGGAATAACACAGATATATTACAAACAGGAATATATACAGAGAAGTAGAAAAGTGTTAGTACAAACAATCAGGTTTAGTAGAGAGAACAATGTAGTCTCGACCAGTATCCCTATTCCAATGTCTTGTAGTAATTGTCTGAACGCGACTCTGTTTCGTACTGCCTCTGACTCGACTGACTGAATCGCTCTGACTGACTGACAGACTCCTGACGGACTTCTGACGGACCTCACTCCAGACTTCAAACTGGACGGTATTTAGTCCCCCCCACGAGGGCATCTTGTGGCACAAGGCCGGTTTAACGTGGCATTTCCGAGCCCGTGAACTCGGCCAAAAATATGCCCTTTGAACCAGTATAAACGGGTTCAGGGTCGGTTTACCTACCCGAAAAAGAATCCGCCCTTCGGCGTAGCCTCGTTCGGGTTCCTCCCAGCCCGAAGGCAGAGAGTTCAACCGATCATCTGGTCAGCCGGTCGCCCGACTTCGGACTGAACTCTCCGCTTCCTCTTGAGGCGCAGTATTTATTACGTATGGAATAGTCCATTATGTTATTATGGGTAAGATCCCATAACAGATAGTCAATATGCTTTAAAATTGTATTGCTTTTCATTTTACTATAAATAAGTATTAGTCATTTTATGATATAAAAATGTTATTCTGCTTTCACAACTGAATACATGGTAGATGATACTCAAATTTTGTATATATACATATTTGTATTTTTATGCTTTCACGGTGCTTTGTTTTTGCTTGAAGTTTCGTTAATTGCCCATAACTGGGGGCCTAATAGATCCTACCACGCCAGGTCAAGGTGGACCTGGAGACAGTAACAATTAATTTCACGCTCCTGACAACCTTCAATCGCCTAATAAGAAGCCTTGCTGACGGATGTATTTTGTCGTCATACCCAGGACTGAGGAAGCTATGCAGAGATATGATCATCTGTATCCTGTGAAATTTTTAAAAAAAATGATCAGTTCTCAACTCGACACCTATGCTGATGACATAGTTATTTACTTCGCTCGACAGTAAGTCTGACCCCGTTCGATATAATCAAATTGACAGCTGAAAATGACGAACAATCTGTTGTTAACTTGGGCAAGAAATGGTTTGTTAATTTTAACGCCCCCGAAACAGAACCTCTCTGTTTTAATCAACTTTTTTGCTTATTTTTGCTGACGCCAACCTCCAGAATAGTGGCACCTTCTCGGGCTAACGTTTTCTGTTGACATGAAATGGAAAGAGGATATTGAATCAGTTTCTAGGTCTGCTGCTAGGAAAGTTGGTACACTGTGTCGTGCTAGAGAGCTTTTTCTAGCCAGAATCTATCTTACATAATTATAAGTCCATGCATTGAATAATGCTATTGCATCTGGTCTAGTGCTTCTGCTATGTATTTAGATAGTCTTGATAAAATACAAAGAAGAATCTGCAATGTTAATTGACCTGCCCTAGTATCTCGGTTTCAGTCATTTCTCACGACCGTTGTTTCCCTGGGCCTTTCCTATAAATATTTTCATGGTTATTGTTTTGAGAAGATTTCCTCTTTGGAAATTTGGAGTTATGAATTTAAGGCATTTCAGGAAAATAGGTTTCTCAAATCCCATATCTATTATCGCCCTGTCCAGTATTGATGGGAGTTTCCTTCCTAACCTTTTATTTGAAGTAGTGTGGAATGTCAACATGTTGATTATCACTTTATTTTCTCTTCGTGTTACGTGTACTATCCATTTAAGTTGTTGTTGTTTGTGGAAGTCCTCGAGTGATGCTGATTCTTCGATTTGGTACAGTTCTTTTTTTGTGTGTCAGTAGCATCAGTTTGCAAGTTTCAAAGGAGGGTTCTCTCCAAGACCTATTTACCATTGACGATGATTTTATTGTTTGTTATCATTTAGAAATATCTTACCAATCAGCTGTATACAACTACTTTTTCAGATCAATGGTTAATAGGTCTTGAAGCGGACACTCCTTCTTCGGAACTTGTAAACTGACACTACAGAATCACAAACAAAGAACTGTACCAAATAAAAGAATACACATCACTCGAGGATTTTGAGTGATGTAGATTATTTGGCTGTTTGTTAAATTTTACTTAGGTAAGCAGGGTGGAGTTATACATAGCAGCTCAAATTGAGGAATCGGAGAGCCGAGTCCGATTTCCAGTCGGATCCATTACATTCACTCGGTAAAGGTATCAATCCGCTTTTTATCTGTAAATAGCATGACAAACTGGTTTCTATAGCCTTGGGTGTAAACCGGTCTAGGAGAGGGAAACTATGAATTCTGAAAACAGAATAGAGAGGGTTGGGAACCGTCAGGTTATCCTGCCCCAGAAACACCACTTCTACTGCGACTGCAGTGCATGTGATGTCCCTACAACCCTGATGGGTCACGGGATTCTCGATCGATCTTTATTCATTACTTATTATTGATTACTTAGTTATTTCTTGTTGATTATTATTAGTATTACATTCATTTGTGTTTATGCGTGCATTCGTTTCTTAATTTGTTTATGTATCTCATTTGTTTATTTAGTTAGTTTTTTATTTTCTATGCTTGGTTAACTTATTTGTTTAGTTTAAAATATTGGCTTTATCTAAAGTATGTTACATCTTCTGAGTTGTATATCGTGTATACATTTGCATTTTCCATGGTGCTATTTTACAGGGTATTCTTTTTTAGCTTTTGATTTTTAAGTAACGTAGTAAAATTTTGAGATAAATTCTGATCGTTTATTTAGTAATGTGAAGGCGTTTATTAGATTCTCCTTCAGGCGGAGTTTACAGTTTTGGAATTCCATATTTTTGGTTTTTGTTTTTCTTATTTTACATGATGTGTTTTTCTTTTTCTTTTTTTTTTTTTGATTTCCCATACATGTTTAGAAATCACTAAGTTGTTCGCGTATTTATTATTTGTAAAGTATGTTTTGTGTATGTAATTTCTATTTACAGGTTCTTTCAGTTACTTCTTTGTGTAGTTTTTCTTTGTTATCTGCTGATTTTATAATGGCTTGGTATATTATATTGTTTTGCAAGCAATTGGTATTTAACGGACATTCGTTCTTTGCTCTGCCGTTACAGGTGGGCTTCATTTGTTCGATGATTTGTTGGTTATTTTTGAGTTATGCTTGTTTTATTGTTTGCCATATTCTCAGTGCAACTGTAGCTGATTTTTACAATCTTTCTGTTGAATATCTTGTGGAGAATGCTTGATTCTGTTTTGTTCTGTTTTGTTCTAATTGTGTGAAGAGACCTCAAAAGAAAATAGGATTAAATATTAAAGCATTACGTTATTTCACTTCCCAAAATTTGTCCTTCTAGACCGGTTGCCACCCAAGGATACGCATAGCTTGAGCGGGAGAGGGGCGAGAAGAAATGGTATCATACCTTTCCCAAGTACTCAAGTGAATGTAACGGGCTTGACTGGACGTTAACGCATGTGCTCCCCAATTCCCTAATCCGAGCCGCTATTCATTACTCCGCTGTACTTTTATATGCATATCGTGTGTATATTCAGTTTCACTTATATAAAAGTGCTCTATTTTAAATTATTCTGAAAGAGTATACTAATACATATACAAATGATATATATATATATATATATATATATATATATATATATATATATATATATATATATATATAATATTTATTCTGAAATTATAACATAAACTTGTAATAACATCACTACAAAAATAGCTATTTTGTTTCAACACTTCCGGTGTCTTGTCAAGTGATGGTGTTGATTTGAAACAAAATGGCTATTTTTGTAGTGATGTTATAACATGCTTATGTTATAATTTTGGAATAAATACTATTTGCTCTACTCGGTATTGAGCACTCTTTTTAAGAATAGTGTTTTGGTCATGGTAATTTTATTCCGTCTATATCATTCCTACACTTTGATATATATATATATATATATATATATATATATATATATATATATATATATATATATATATGTATGTATTGTTACACGTTATTGTCGGACTTAGTCCAGTTCATATGTTTATATATATATATATATATAGAGAGAGAGAGAAAGAGAGAGAGAGAAATAAAGAGACAGACAGACAGACAGACAAAGATTGAGCGAGAAAGATTATGCTAATACGGAAACTTTTTAGCTTCTATCTCAGCGAATTTTTTTAGAATCCCAGCGGATTTGACTGATGACCCTTTCTCTCTGCCATTGACGTCATACATTGCCAAACAGAACGACGTCTGTACGGGATGGGAAACATCAAACAAATTTCGCTGAGCTAACTCATGTGCTCCCCTTCTCCTCCATTTCACTCTGGTTGTTGAACGCTTGCACCCTGGAAATCACGTGACGCCCACGCAGCTCTATCAACCAATCAGAAACAGCTAGACGCTTCCGATTCCGACGTGATTTCTAAACCACATGCGAACTCGATTTACGTGGAACGTTTTCTTGACACTCTCGAATTCCCGAGACAACATAGCAGTCAGAAAGCCAAATGTAATGACGATGTTTTCGTTATGACTTTTGAATTTTAATCACTTTCAACATCTTTGCTATGCTTTAACATTTTCTTCTACGCAAACTGCTGTCTTTGTCCGAATTTGAAACTTCCTTCAATATACCTGTCTTTCCTTTGTTTCCGACAATAATTTGCAACTTTTTTATACTTTATCTAATTTTGGAAAGGTATTAGATGTAAAATTTTCCATCGAAAAGCCAGTTTTCAATTATGCATACAATCTTTAGTATAACATGTTTAACAGCAAAATTGTCCCAATCGTGTAACAGCATGGGATAATTGTCCATCCCTCAAAAACTTTTAATATCTAAAAAAAAAAAAAAAAATCCAATTGAGTTTCTTTTCCCAGACTTTCAGCTAAGACAGGTTAGCCATCTTGACATCATTTGTCGTAAGAATCAAGGAAAAATCCTTTGAGCTATTCAGCTATAAAGAGGACAGATTAAAATAGTTTTGTGTCAGCCTCACTACGTCTTCTCAACCTAGTAATGGTGAGAGAAAAAACATCATTCACACCTTCAGTAATTGTACCAACATTCATACTCTGGTTTCCATCTTCAAAGTCCATTCGAGAACTATCAAAAGAACGGAGCATAAGCTTAAAAAAGTGGGAACAGCTGAGAGGAAATGTCGCAACAGCAAGAGGGATCATCATTTCAACTTGGAGCTAAATAAATTCTTATCTTTCAGAGTAAAGTCTAATAGTGTTATAAAAACCTCGAAGAATTCCAGTAAGATATCTTTAATCATTTCTAAGATACAACGGTTCAAAGCTTAATCCAACAATTAGACAATTTTGCTGTTACACGATTTGGACAATTTTGCTGTTACACGCTGTATATTAGGTTGTTACATAAATTCGTTCGTTTTTTATCATTTATTTTAATACTTATTATTTATTAAGAGATGTGATGAATCATTCAACAATGTATTCCCTTTCATTATTTACGACTTCCTGCCAATCATCCACTAAATATTCAATACTTCGACGATAGAAATCAATAGGTTTTGATTCGAAAAATTCATCAAGCCACATTTTATGCTCTACATCGTTGTTGAACGAAACAGCCGATAAATTGTTAACAAGCGACCGAAAACGCTGCTCGTCTGGAAGGGTTAAATCAGAAGAATATATGGAGGCGTAACGGAACTTTCCAATCGAGTTCTTACTTTTTGTCAACAGTGGCCTGCTTTCGAGTGAGTAAACTGTCAGCAATTAAGGGGCGCTGGAGATTCGTTTAACTCAGTCAATTCATGTATCACACATGCGCCGTATTTCTGGACTGAGTGAAGATGACGAGCAGCGGTAACACGAAAGCTTGCCATCTCTTCGGCCTTGAGATCTGACCTGGTTCTTCTTTGAACAGCGCATGCAATTGGTCCTTATCAAACTGAACAGGACGGCTAGAACTTCCCTTCCTTGAAACGGGAAAGCTGTTTCTGTGCCCTTCTGTCCGTAAGGAAATCATCTCCGGGCACAGCACAAATGTCTCGAATGTGTACATTCTTGTCTAGCTGGTATTTCATCTCAAATTGATTAAATTAAAATCAAAGAGGAGAATGATGTCGGACTTACTCATTCTTGTCTGTTTTGTTTGGCCGTTTGGTTAACCTCACTCACTGAGTGAAGATGGCCCAGTCGTCTGGCGTGGTTTTTTCTCTAAACAGCGCGCGCAATTCCTCCTTATCTAACTGAACAGGTCGGCTAGAATGCGAAGAGTCTGTGAGTTCGAACTTTACTTTCTTAAAACGGGAAACCTGTTTCTGTGCCATTGTGTCGATAATGATAATGTCTCAAGCAGCTTTGTAACCTGGATTAAAAGTAAAGAGGAGATGATGTCGGACTCACTCATTCTTGTCTACTTACCTTTCCATCTCAAACGGAAATAAATTTTTCATGACGTTTCACAGGATGACCAGATTTACTAAGAAACAAAAAACGTTGCGAAAGATAATTCTTCAAGATCATCCGCAGAACGAATATTTTTTAGTTAACAATAAGGTTCACCCTGTAGAAGTCCCGGCGGCCACTCGGGTTAGAGGGCTACATTAAGGGTTAGTTTATACGGATAGGAGAGAAGATAACGGTTAACTCCAAACTTGAACAGATTAAGACGACTATTAAGATTATAGCGATCAAGGAAACATCCTCTTGGGGGGTCTGTTCCGCAGGGTATTGGTTCTGCGGGAAGAAGCTGCTCGAGTGGAAAATACAGAGGGAATGTGGGTGGTTTGATACTATGTAAGTGGCATGGCGGGTCCAAGGAATGTTGTTCGTCCGAGCATTTTCCATTGAAGTATCGACAGAGCTGTAAAAGACTCCCACCCGTGAGAGAGGTTTGAACGGTGAAAATAATTCTTCTCCAACAAGGACTTGGTGACGCTTTTGAACTCTATCGAAACCGGAAAGAGTGGTCTGGGCAGCCCCTGCCCAAATATGGCAACAATAGTCCATGTTCGACCTGATCTGGCTCTTATAAAGATAAAAGAAAGCATGAGCAACTTACTGTTGCAGTACAGGAAGCCGATCATTTTACCTGCATCTTTAGCGATGGTTCGTATAAAATTTTCTATTTGAGTTCGGGTGTGAGTTTGAGGCCCAATATTCTCTCAAGGCACGGTGCCTCCTCCAAGAGACATCCGTTCATCGCGATTGGTGGCACTTCGGTATCTGAGTTTTAACAACCTAACATGTGAGAGTATTAAATTAATCAAGAAAATGTTACGTGATTTATCTGAATTGTCAACTCATGAGTTTCGCTTCGAAACACTCATCAGGCTCAGATATTTGATACATCTGTTGAACGTATTAACAGATCTCACAGGACGAACGCTAATTCTAATTGTCATGTTTTACTGATTTGGCCTCTCGGCTTCAGTCACTTTCTCACCGACGTGTCGTGGTTTCCCTCTGTCCTTTCTACAAATATTATTATGATTTGATGGACTTATTTCATTGGTGCCCCGACTTCATGAATTTAAGATTTGAATCAAGTTCCCACCTTTTTACTGTTGACATAGCTCAATGCAAATGCCACTTCTACTCCAACAATTTCTTTTTTCCCGCTCCCCCACCTGTAGAACTCCCTTCCGTTTAATTGCTTCCCTGATAAAAACAATCTTCAAAAATTTAAATGCAACATCAATCGCCATCTTCTGTCATCTTCAATCCCGTTCATCTTTTGTCCTTTCCTGAATTCTCCCTATACTCAGTCTTTTCTCTCACTTTCACTCCTTACACCCCCCCCCTGCGTATTATTGCCATTCTTGCTTTGGGCGAAACGATTAAAAAAAACTAGAGTTTGGTTATAAACGTCACAAGATTGGACTTTCGATCCAGTTAATTTCTATTATCTTTTACAGACGTTTTTAAAAGATTTTTACTGACCAAAAAGGTTAATCTGAAAACTTAGAAATTGCTATATTGTTCTAAACAGAGAAGTTCTTCAAACGATGAAAATAAGAAAATGTCATAAATCGAAAAAGGTTCACTGTCAGTTAGTTTTTTTCTCTTCTGGAAAGATCCAAATTCTGTCGGAGTTTTCAGCTCAACACACCTCCAAAAATGACTCCAAATTTATGTTAAAAAAATTTGAAATTGTTCAGTTATATTGCATTATTTACATTATTCGGGCTGTTATCCTCATCTTCATTGCCATATTTACAACGTTTCGGCCATTGTACGCTCCGGCCTTCTTCAGATGGGCAAAATAAAGAGTTCAGTACGAAATTCCAATCCAGAGCGTACAACGGATACGACAATGAAGATGAGGATAACAGTCCGAATAATGTAAGTAATCATAATACCTCATCTCAGAGATATATAGACAGACATTGTTCCCCAGACGGAGTCACTAAGTACATCACCATTAAAAAAGGGTCCTACAGAGTGACACCCTCAAAACCGTTATCTCCTGGTAAATCCCCTCTCACTGCCCTAACCGGGTATTCAACTCACACTCTTTGGATCTAACCAACGCCTTTATCCACTGTGCCATCTGTGTATGAATTTCTGGGTAATATAAACCTAATGTCTTCAGCAACCATTTTTACTAGTGCTCATATTGCAATCTTTGCTGTTATCATTGTATGTTTTTACCAGAGCTCATATTGCGATTTTTGTTGTTATTATCGCTTTTCTCTGGCGCTCCTTATTACTGGTTCCCATATTGTTTTCATTTTTATGCTTCATCGGCTCAATAACTGATAACTGACATCCATTAAACATGACATGTGGAACTAGAACTGTCTACCTGAGCGAAATAAAGGGTTCAGTTCGACTAATGCTCATCCAATAGAAAGTCTAAGAGCCACTCAATGTAGAGGGTTACTGTGTGTTTGTTGGATGAGCGTAAGAAAAGTCGGTTCACCCTAGACTTGAAGAGGTCAAGATTGTAGTGATTTGAAAAACATCCATCCGAGAGTCTGTTCCACAAAGCAGAAATTCTTGGGACGAAGCTGTCCGACTGAAACTTACTATTTGCTATCCACTAAAAACACACAGACAATGACATTTGTTCCATTTCTCACCTTTACGCTACTTGGCACCTTCTTCAGATCATAAAGACTGCGTTTAAGCATGAAACAGAGTGTCAACGTTCGGTGTTGACCTCAATGCCCGCTTTTATATGTAAACACGTTCGATCGCTGATATTGAGCACTTTAACCCGTAAATATAGCATACATTAAAACTATATTTTTGACATACATATATATATATATATGTGTGTATCTGTTTGTGCGTGTCTGTGCGTGTGTGTGAGTTGTATATTCTTTTTCTAATATAGAAAAGAATGTTTCCTTTTAAATACTTTTAAAACGCCTTCTAAAACAATAAAATAACTTATTTTTATTATTTACCAATTATCAGCTTACTTCTTGCTGTGCGATTTTCAAAATGGGCATCTGTTTGTTTTTATTTTTTATTTTTTTTATTTGAAAGCTCTTAATGTTTATATTTGTTTTTGTTTTTTTACGCTTTTCAAAAGGAATGCATCAAATATCGTTAGGTTTTCATAATTTTTAAACTTAAGAACGCTCATAGACATTCTTTCCCAAGTTAACATACATGACGGTAAAAATCTTAAAAATTAGTAGATAATGGTTAAATCAAAACCTTTTGTTATTTAAAATAAATAAATGCGTAATTTCCAAATTAAAATAATAAATAATAAATGCATTAAAAAGAAAATAAATAAATATATATAAACCATTTTAACAATGTATATGTATATGTGTAAGTGCGTGTGTGTGTGTATTTAACCGTATTTACAGCTTATAGGTCGAAGCTGTTTAAGATAAATACACACACATGTATATATATATATATATATATATATATATATATATATACACAATAATCGTATGTGTATACATACCTACATGCACGATAACATTTTTAATCTATTTTATAAAAACCAAAATGTTCTCTCTTCTTTCCAATGCAAATACAATGATTACGTCTATATTGACAATACAAATCGAGCATTACACAATGGCGAATTTCCGGTTAAAATTTACCGGATGACTTCGTGCCAGAATAGCGACTTATTGTTCTTCGTTCGGATAACTACAGGAAGCAAAAATAATTTATTGAAAACTCTATATAAATCTAATCATCTGTAACTGCACATAAATATTTACATACATAAAACAGATAAGTTTATAAATTTAACATCACTTATTTTGATTTAACATCACTTATTTTGATTTAACATCACTTATTTTGATTTCGGCTTCAGAAATTAAATTGGTTTCTTATTGTATCATTCTGTCGGATTCTAATCCCTATTTGGTCCCTATTCTATATATATATATATATATATATATATATATATATATATACATATACATGTTCTAAGATAACTACAAAAATTCCAATTATGTTTCAACTCTGGTGGTGTCTTTTCAAGTGAAGATGTTGAATGGAAATTAAACGATTTTATTAAACGATATATATATATATATAATGGCTTATAAATATTGTCTTTTCTATCTAATATATATATATATATATATATATATATATATATATATATATATATATATTAGATAGGAAAAGACAATATTTATATCATTTTAAAAAACAGCCAGTTTCGTCCCAGGACTTATCAAGTTTATTTATTCTAGGAATTTAAAAAAGCGTGTAAATTAATTACTCTGTCCATCCTGCTCTTAAGTTCACCGTACAAAAGGAGTCCAATTCTTGTCTTTCCTTTTTGGATGTTCTTGTCCATAAGATCATTGACAAGTTTGAGACTTCTGTATTTAGGTAGGCCACTTTTTCGGAACTTTATACGCGTTGGGACTCTTTTTGTTCCAGACAGCGTAAGATTAATTTGATTAAGTCCTTAATTCACAAGGCACTTAAGTTATGTTCTGAGGGTCCTCTCTGCGGGGAAATTGACTTTGTTAGAATGACACTATCAAAAAACGGATATCCGTTGGATGTTTTAGACTCCATTATTCAAGACGTCATCAGTAAATTCCATAGGGTGAAGCCGCAATTAGCTGATAAATGCCCAGTTTATTTGCGTCTTCCCTATATTGGTACAGAGGGTGAGAGTTTATCGAAACGTTTTTCACGTTTAATCAATTGTTGATATTTTTCGGCGAATGTTAGGGTAATATTTATTACCCGTCCTGCTTTCTCTTCCATCCGTAAGGACGTCCTCCCTCTCCATCATGTTAATTCAGTGATTTACCAATACAAGTGTAGTTGTGGACACGACTACATAGGAAGGACGTCCCAGCGTTTGGATTCGAAAATAAAACAGCATTTACCCCCCAGGATTTTGAATCCGTCCTCCAGGAATAGCCAACTGACCAACAGTTCTGGTTCTGCTATTGCTGAACATTTAATAAATAGTAGGAATTGTGTGGAAAATTTTAGTGGTGACCGATGTATAATTTTATCTAGGTCCCACTCCACATTTCACCTCAAGGTTCTAGAGTCCTTGTATATCGGATCCCGTGAGCCTTCGCTTTGTAAAGGGAATGCTTGCTGGGTCTGGATATTATTGGACTCTAGTTTCTTGAAATTCATAATTTCTTTCCCCTCATTCCATTACATTCGTTAGTTTAAAATTAATTTAAAGGCTTTTTTAAATTCCAAGAATAAATAAACTTGATAAGTCGTGGGACGAAACCGGTTGTTTTTATTTTAGCTTTTGCTTTTAAAAATGCCTTATAAATATTGTCTTTTCCTATCTATTATTAAATTCTGTACCACGGAAAACTTATTTAAATATATATATATATATATATATATATATATATGTGTGTGTGTGTGTGTGTGTGTTTGTGTGTGTGATAAAAACGCAGTACCTTATCAGTCTTATTTAATGAAACTTGCATAAAACAGAGATTGCTATCCAAATACAGAATTATATACATATATATATGTGTGTGTTTGTGTGTGTATTTCTGCATGTGTGTTTGTGCGCATGCGTGTATTAAAGACACGAGGACATTCATTTGTTTATTTGCATTAACAAATAATGTACAATATATAATGTATACGCGTTTCTATCTCTCTTTCGATACATATATATATGTGTGTCTGTGTCTCTGTGTGTATGTGTGTGTGTCTGCCTGTCTGTCTGTATTGGGAAATATATATATATATATATATATATATATATATATATATATATATATATATAAGAAAACTGGAACCATATGGGTCTATGGTTTTTATTATCGTTCCGACTTTGTTTTTTGGTGTTCTGTAAAACGTAAGTAAAAAAAAATGAAGATCTGCTCTGGTAATTAGAAAATGTGGATAAGATTACGTATGACCTCCAAACAATTTACGCATTAAAACATAACCATACACGCACACACGCATATTTCTCTCCTTCCCCCCTCTCTCTCTATATATATCTCTCTCTCTTGATATATATATCAACGAAAATACGCGTACACTTAGCGTTCATTGGTACCCAGCCTACTGAGTCAGTCTATCAGTAACTTTCGTGCTATCTACTCGTTACGCTTCTTTTTTTATAACGTTGTGTTGCAACGGCTCTGTGATCTTTCCGATGGCCGACAAATTCGTGCAACGTACCTGCTTCAGCGTTTGTCAAGGTAGTTGTTGCAAATCTCTTACCGATACCTTTGAAACGCTTTGCCTGGTGTTTGGTTTAGCATTCTTTAGCTTGAACTGTAACAGCTCTGTGATCTTTCCGATGCCAAACAAATTCGTGCAACATACCTCTATTAAAGTTTACATGAAGCTCGGCGGATCTGTTATGAAGAACTTTGCCTGGCTTTTGGTAAGCAATGTATAGGTTGAACACAGGTTTCGAGTGGCACGTGAGTTTCGAAGCCGGTCGAGTTTAGGTTCAAGGCCATGAGAATCCAGAGGAGACAAACGTGTAAACCAGAAAAAGACTCCAGAAAATGTGGAATGAAATTTTGTGGAAGAATGTTAGGAAACGTTCATTTAATTTGATTAATTTATAGGAGATGCCTGTCGGTGACAATCCACCAATTACCTCACATGAATGGAAGCTACCAGAAGATAAAAATATAAAAAAAAACTTTTGTTACCGTCTCGTGCATGCAAAAGTATGGATACAGTAACGAAAAACAGAACGTGCTCATTATATATATATATATATATATATATATAATGTTGTAACCTAGGGAAGGTTACTGAATAGAATAGTCACACGAAGGTTGTAATCAACGATAATACTTAGGACAAGAACAACGGATATAAGATTCGCCAGCGGCGCGTAAAAGTAGTAGCCATCTGCTAGAAGTGAATCTCCAACTGAATGAATCTCCAACTGCAGGATATCTACCAACTGCCCCACGCGGTCAGATGTGGCACAAGGCCGAATTTAATGTGGGGGTATCCGAACACGTAGGCTCGGCCAAAAGTTCACCGTAGACCCCGTATAAAACAGTGTCGGGTAGCTGTTTCCCGAGAGGAAACTCTGCCCTTTGACATAGCCTCGTCAGGGGACCCTCTCTGCCTGGATGCAAAGAGTTTGCCCAGCAGAGCTGGAGACGAATCTCCAACTGTAGACCAACATACAGTATTTACTACTGCATTTAGGTGAATGAGGACATACCCATTATCCTCCGTAGGCATGCTACAACAATATATATAAGAAAATTAAATAGAATCTAAATGCAGTACTTTGTCAGTCGTTCGTCTTTAATGAAACTTGTATAAAGAGAGATTTCTGTCCCAATGCACAATATATATATATATATATATATATATATATGTGTGTGTGTGTGTGTGTGTGTGTGTGTGTGTGTGTGTCTGTGTGTGTGTGTCTGTGTGTGTGCTGTATGCACACACACACACACACACACTCACATATATATATATATGTGCACAAGTATACACACACACACACATACATATATGTAATATATATATTATATACATATATATATATATATATATATATATATATATATATATATATATATATATATATAATTACATGAATCATTCATATAAAAAACAAATATAGAGGTTAATGATTTAAATGGCGAGAATACATCTTCGCAAACAATTTCAATAAGATACACTAACCCCGAACCTGTATATGAATGATATGATCCCTGTTTATAAATTCCAGTTTTATAAGGTCTTTTTTAGTTTTTACAAGCTTTCGTCTGTTCCTACAGACATCCTCAGGTATGGAAATAGATTTGTTCTTGTTTTTTACTTCTCGGTAATAAGAGGATAACGAAAATATAGATGTAATCCGAAAAAAATGCTATGAGAAATGTGTTATTGTTTTGGAACGTGCGGTCGCAACGCTGAGTTTGAAATTCAAATTTTAAGGTTGTGCGTTTTTGTACAAATATAGTAATAAGAGAATTCTTTTGTACTGGTAGGTTTTCCGTCAATGTGGCATGAAGTATATTGTTCAATAATTAAAGGAATGTCACATTTATTATCCGAAAGTTGCACGTTGGATCAGTTATTTTAATTTCGATTATTTGATTGTTTTTTGTATGAATGATTCATGTAATTATAAATTGAACTGCACCTATAATCGAAATATATAAATATATATATATGTGAAAAATGTATATAAATATAAATAAATATATATATATGTATAATTATTTATATATTATATGCGCGGTACTTATTAGAAAGCGCTCAATATCAGAGATAGTTTGTCTGACGATCGCTAAAGCGTGAAACCCAGGGTCACAAACTCACATCTATCCAACCAAAATATATATATATATATATATATATATATATATATATATATATATATATATTATTGATAAAAAAACATATAAGTAATAAATATAACAATCCCTCAAATGTTCAAACTGTTTGCACCCGGCATTCGCACACTCCTTTACTTGAGTGTGGACACTCATGCACACCCTGGCACAAAGCTCTTTATCAGCATCAAATTCCTGGCAAGCCTCCCGTCTGGACTGAATCATGGTATTAGCAGAACGAAAACCCTATCCTGTATACATCTCCAGAGAAACAAGTCCATAGGGTTGAGATCCGTAGAGGCCAGTCAGCGGCTCCTCGACGCCCAGTAATTATAATAAATATATTATAATAAAAATTATGAAAATAAAAATATTTGAGTATCCTTTTTTCCAGAATCCGAAAGTTTTTCAGGTGCTAACAAATGGAAAATTTCAGAAAGCACTGGAAATGATGCTAGATAATAGGCCGCTGTTTTAAATGACTTCATCTACCCTATCGCAACATTACCGTTCGTGGATTGTTTACCAGGTGTTTCGTGCTCAGTGAAGATATTATTCAAAATGTCAAAAAATCCTAAATTTATATAATTTTGATCATGTTTTTGTACATGTAATGAAAGTACAAAACATTATTTTTACGTGAAATCTTAAGTTCAGCACTTAAAAATCCATGTGAACCTCACATGACAAGCGTCATTACTCGTATCTGTAAGTAGACAAAATTTATTAAATTTTATATAAAACTACTTTCAGGGTATATGTTATTTATATAAAACTACCTTAATGGTGTATATATATATATATATATATATATATATATATATATATATATATATAATCCAGGGTTCTTTAGTATTTTTGTTTTTATTTTTAAAAAACAGTGCTCCATACAGAAGCAGAGCTTAGATTTTCGCTTGACGATGAAACAGGGCTTGTAACTATAATTCAATTTAACTTTAATAATTATATTGATGGTTTCAGCTCTCGTTTTTGAAACATGAGAACTCTTACGTAGCGAAGGAATCATATTTTTAAAAACATAATTATAATATATATATATAAATCTAAAAGGATATAGGGTTCATGCATGTGTTTCATTCCCAATCTGCTTCATTGTATAGATGCTATATACAAATTAAAAAGCCTGTATACATAAAACTGAAAATCGAAGCATTTCCGGTTCTAAGAATTTCGGATAAAGGATTCTCAACCTGTATTAAATCAATCTTAGAACTACTATTATAATATTGGTAATACAAGTATAATATTTGCTGTATAACTACTTTTTCAGCCACGTGATGGCTATTTGCTCGTAATCAAAAATGGCCATCGCATGATATTAACCCGGTTTTTAATAGGGTGGCGATTGAATATAGCATTTTAACAAATTTAAGGTCTTACATCCTTTGTCTTATGTGCACGAGTCGCATTCATATCAACATTAACCTCCAGCAGTTGATGACCATGAACATTCATGTGTCTTTTCCGCATGAAGTTCGTCCCCTGCTATGAGTGAGGCATTTAGGCTTAACATCAGCCCGAATCGCAGTCACATAAACAACTTGTGGTTTCTGTGCGTGCCTTCGAAGATAATTTTGCGGCCGAGACTTGCTGAGACACAGCCGCGGACATGTATGATAGTTTTATAGATTTTATATATATATATATATATATATATATATATATATATATATATATATACAGGGTGCGATGGATGAATTGACGTCTAACTTGCGCAAAAATGAAAATAACACTTTTATTATATACATTATTCGGACTGTTATCCTCATCTTCATTGCGATATTCACAATGTTTCGGCCGTTGTATGCACCGGCCTTTTTCAGGTGATTCGAATCGAACCCTTTATTTTGTCCACCAGGACGAAATAAAGGGTTCGGTTAAAAAATTCCATTCACCTGAAGAAGGCTGGAGCGTACAACGGCCGAAACGTTGTGAATATGCCAATGAAGATGAAGATAACAGTCCAAATAAATATATATAATGTAAGTAATCATAATACCTCATCTCAGAGATGTAAACGGAAAATAACACTGACATCGCATTTCAACAGATATATTTACCTAAATTACACAAAAATATTTTGAAGTAGCAGTTGTTATTTTGTATTTCGGAGAACTTGCCCCCCCCCCAGTGGAGGATATATAGCAATCCCACTGGCTAGTTAAAAATGCACACATTGACGTGTTTAGTAAAATAGATAAGTTTAAAATACCTTTTGTTAAATCTCTATATTTCTGAGATGAGGAATTATGTACGTTATTCACATTATTCGGACTATTGTCCCTATCTTTGTCGCCATATTTATTACAACGTTTCGGCCGTTGTACGCTCCGGCCTTCTTCGGGTGGTTGGAATGTCGAACTGAACCCTTTATTTCGCTCACTGGGGTAGACTGTTCTAGTTCCATGTGCCATCTTTAATGGATATCAGTTATCTCCTGTTAATTCCCCTCTCCAAGTTCTCCACTGCCTTAACCGGGTATTGAACGCACACTCTTTGGGTCCTGTCACTGGATCTAACGTCTTTATCCACTGTGCCATGTGCCCTTGTAAACGACGTACCTTTTGTTAAGGTTCTTATTTTACCTCCGAACAAACCAACTAGTGATCAACCGGTTGAAAGAAGAAACAAAAGATATGGAATCGATCCCGTCAACAAAGAGCTCTCCAGAAGAGAGAGAGAGCTATGCACCATTTTGCTTATTTGGCGCAGTGGATCTTCCCCGAAGAAAGGGGATATACGACATAAGGTAGTCTGGACAAGTTTAGATTCCTCGAACGTAACTCTAACGAATTCTTAAAAACATTTACCTGTTTTCATACATCGAAGGGACAACAGCTCAAATTCGTAAGGGTTACAAATCCAGCTTCTCAGGCAATTTTTTGATAAAAATAATAATTTTCACGCGATAAACTGGCTACCACGTTCCCCGGATCTTTCAAGCCCTGTTTCCTTCCTATATGGTTATTTAAAAGAAAAGGTTAATGTCTACAAGCCTCCTTCAGACTCTCCAACAGCTGAAGGACAGCATTCAGACTGGTATCAGAGCACTTGATCCTGAAACACTGGAGATGTTTGTGATTGAAAATGCCTCAGAAAGGTCACGTTTATACGAAGCTGAAGCTGGATGCCCCTTAAATGATGTAATATTTCTCAATTTATGTAAATTTATTTCTTATATCTACTCTATATCGTGGTCGTCGTTGGCGGAACTCGTTGCCGAGTATTGGGGTGATCGTCGACATTCCCTTCTGTCTTAAATAAGTCCTATATTGGATCTGAAGAGATATCCGCAGCCACCGTATCGTAGAATAGAATGGTTCAGCGGACGGAGAGCTTTGGCTTTTCTTTGGGCTCTCTTCGTCTACTCTATTTGCCTTCCGGTTTTTCTTTTTCGAAGGCTATTGTTTTTTCGTGAACTGCTCTTCTCTTATTGGTTCTTTTTGTAACTTCCGACTCCCAATTGACTGAATCGATTTCTGTCCCTAGCAAAGTGTTTTTGAGTTGATCCTTGAATCAACGACGTAAGGATCCACGTGGTCTCTTGCTAGATGCGAGCTCCTAGAAGAGGATTTGTTTGGGTAGGCATTCGGGCAAGGTGTCCGGTCCATAGAAGTCGGCAGCGAGCAATGATGGTTTCTAGGCTCTCCATCTTTGCGCGAAGGAGAACTTCCTTGTTCGTGATCCGTTCCTGACACATGTTCCGCAGGATTTGATGAAGTTTCATTTCATGGAATCGTTCAAGTATCGCCATTTTCTTCCATGTGAAATGAATCCTATGTTAGATCTGAAGAGACATCTGCAGTCATCGCATGGTAGGGTAGAAGGATTCAGGAGACGGAGAGCTTTGCCTTTTCTTTAAGTTCTATTCGTCTCTTCTGGTTTTTTCGAAGGATAATTTTTTTTTTCAGGGACTCCAATTCTCTATATAATAAGAGTTGAAACACAGGTTCCCCTACGATCACCGAATTTAAGCAACATCGAGCCTGGTCAGTACTTAGATGGTTGGCCGTTTGAGAATACCAGGTGATCTAAACTTGGATGTGCGGGTGCTATAATGGATAATTGCTCGGAATTGTTAATTGGAGAGCAGAGTTCCAATTCCTGTTGGGTTTGGTATATTCCCTTACGCGCAAATATCTTCGGTAAGGTATAAACCAACCCTTTCTCTCCCCAGCTATGGGTTAACTTGTAAGACTTGTATCACTAAAACAATTATTATCCAAAAATAAACAAAATTGCGTAAAAAGCATTCCAGCATTAAATAACCCATAGAGCTGTTGATATGCCGCTAAACAAAAACAATCAGTATCTATACAGAGTGTATCAAGAAGACTGGTAAAAATTTGGGGAAAGATTCCTCACACCAAAACACAGACAAATGTCTATATAAACATATGTCCTCCGTTTCTTAGATATGTCTAACGTTTAAGGTAGATGCTGTTAAATGTAAAATCCAAGATACAATCCAAAAATACTTTTACAAACTTTTTGCAAATGATACGGATACAGGAGCTGCTCTTGAAGTACTCTCCATTCGGTACTATGAGATGTACGACATGCTAGGTCGACGTGACGTGTGCTGATACCCGGATCGTCTTCGACAGCCTGTAGAATATGTTCTTCGTGGTCAGGCGTACGAGCGTATCTCGGTCTTCCTCGATCTATAGTTTGTGGAGCCACGGATGCTGTCTGAGCAACGCGACGATAAACAGCAGCGAAGGTTGGGTAACTCGGCTGCTTTCGGTTTGGAAACGCAATCTGATACAGCCGTGCAGCCTCGCGTTCATTACCATCTGCGCGGCCGTGTGTAAAAATCATATCTACCCGATCACGATATGAATACCCTGACTTTATTAAACGGAAAGCTTCTCAGTTAAGTCACTACTACACACGTTAAACGTTGAAGACAGACTAGGCACAAATGTACACGAATGACAAATGTAACCTAGTCTGCATGGCAACACAGCGCCATAACTTGCTTTAAACTCATTAACTCAAAAACGAATGATTTGCAAACGTGTTTATATGGACTTTTGTGCTTGTTTGGGTGTGAGAAACATTCCACCAAAATTTGTAAACGTATTTTTGATACATTCTGTCTAATGTCTAATACTATGGTATCGTGAATTAAAATTAAAAAAATAAAGGAGTTATTAAATTTTGAAAACCCTTGGTGACATTCACGCCACGCTGTACGGATTTATAAATGAGTCTTTCATATGCTCTTTGAAAGCAAAACTTACAGAAAATGTGAACAGTTAAAAGGTGAATACCGATAGCGACACCTTTTGCGAACTAATTGTGAGCGATCACTCTGAGGACTATTTCGAAAGAGGCGGTGTAAAAGACTAGTTGGCGTAATTTTTATTGGTCATATTCCTGTAACCTTTAGGTAACATATCCTTTATAAACGTAAGTTATCTTTTTGCTGGATACACATATTCTTCTTTCTTTTTATGTATCGTGTCCTTTCAGGACGTAGACGATCATGGCTCTTCACTTCCCCCTATCCCTTGTAGCTCTCAATAAGTTTTGTGCCTCTGCTAACTCCCCCAAACCACGTTCTACTATCCACTTACCTAAGCCCGCCACGTATGTCACGCGTGCATTCCCTTGTCTCTTTTTCCTCTATTCGACCTGTGAGTATCAGATTCTCCAGGCCCCTCTTTCTCATTATGTGTCTCAGAAACTTCATCCGCCTCTTCCTCATGTTGAGTATAAGTTTCCTCCTTGTTTGCATCCTTTCCAAGACCCTATCGTTGTCCACACGCTCGCTCCATGATGTCCTTAGCTTCCTCCCGTAGAACCACATCTCCGCTACCTCGAGTCTCTTCTTCATCTTTGAGGAGACAGTCCAACACACAAATACATATTTTAAAATCATTTTACTTCAATTAAGGCAATAATGCCACTAAGACGCAAGCAGGAATTAATGAGGTTGAAAGAATACGACAAAAATGGAAAACATAACTAAGCAGAGAGAACAATAAAAGAACAGGAGTTAAGAAAACGGAAGATACTGATTGACATTGCATTTCAGTTTTTGAAGATCAAATTTACTGGAAAGCCAAGAAGCCGGAAGAAGGAAGAAACTCCATCTTGTCATTTTTTTCTTCAACTGTAAAAATATGCCAATCTATTACGACGCTTAAATTCGGAAAATCAAGGTACCAAATATATATATATATATATATGTATGTATGTATGTATATTTTAAATAAAAACAGACCACTTTAAGGTTCCATGTAATAAATTATTTCACCACAGGTCAAAAAGGACTGCGGATCATCAAACTTTACTTCCAAACAAAAAATGAAAAGAAAATTTACACATTTTTGACAAGACGTATTAAACATATGTAAATTAACGAAGTGAGGAAGTGAGGGGGGAGAGAGAGAAGACATGAGTGAGTTAGCAGATATTGACACATTTAAACGGTTAACTTAACGGAAGTTATATATTGATATCGAAGGGGTAGAGAAGAAAAAACCCATAGAGAGAAAAAGAGGGAAGTTAAGAGAGAAGAAGGTGTCACTAATTTTCTTTGTAAAAAAAAAGGCTAGAAGCAGACGCTGTTATTTTGATTTACTTTGAAAGTGTTATTTTGGGGGTTCATAAAGATTATAATGTTTGATATAAATTTGAATGTCTCTAGACTGTCTACAAATAATTTAATTTGATGTTTGTTAATGATTTAAATTTTGGGGATTTTCTATGAAATAGTCGATTAGAAAAATATTCATAGAAAGTACATTAAAAGAATAAAATCTTATTAACCTTAAAGTGGTCTGTTTTTATTTAAATTATTTGCTCTGAATTTACATTGAGCTCTCTGGATTTTATCCTCCTTAGGTTTACCCATACGGATTACCTAGTTTTTCATAAATTAACAATATATATATATATATATATATATATAGGGAGAGCGCGACTGCTACTAAACAGAAGTTCCTGGGGTCATTTTTTTTTATCATTTCACCCCAAGCAAGCAAACAAACCCACGACAAGACATTCGCTTACTGTGCGAAAAAATACGGGGAAAGAAAAATATTATTCATGAAAGAAAACAATAAAAAAAATGACATTGCATTTAAATTTTGGGTGATCAAAGTTGACTGGAAATTAAGAAGCTTGGAGAGAGTTCAACAAGCGAGAAGTGCGAGAGAAGGAACTGTTAGCATAGAACTTACGGTTACAGCTAGCCATTTCAACTTAAAAAAAAAAACCAGACTTATCGGCCAAAGTGGTATCGGTATAGTACCAAAGATGAATCATCAGAACAATTACGATGAAAATATTTACAGAAAAGTTTCAGAGATGCTACTTTACGGCGGTGGGAAAGTCACTGAAGCCGAGATGTCTGGTCAGGACCTATAACATAGCAGATTTTTCAAAAACGTTTTAAAATTTCGCTTTAAGCCAAATTGTTGTTCACGGTAGGACTGCATTAGTACAGATTTCTTTTCCACATTCGAAAAGGTGTGTGTAAAATAATGCAACAGAAATAGTTTTGTTTATTTTTTGTATATTAAATGAGCTTTCGACTAAAGGTCTGTACAAAAATGAAAATACTTTTAATATGAGTTAATATAGAATAATATGATTTTTTAATCATGTCACCCTAAACAAGACGATAATGCCACAAAGACGCAAGGTGTTACTGAGAATTAAAAAGAATGTGAACACTTTAAGAGAAGGAACCGGAAGTTCAATCCTAAATAGGAAACGAGGGACAAACCTCTACTCCTGTTCAAAAAAACGGGGGGGGGGAGTGTGAACCTGATGATAATGAAATCGTATATATTCTAATGGAGTACAAGGTGAATACCGACACCTTTTGCGACCACATTTATGAGCGAACACTGAATAACAAGAGGACTACTTCGAAGGAGGCAGTGTAAAAGACTAGTTAGCGTAATTTTTATTGGTCATATTCCTGTTACTTTTAGGTAACTTATCCTTTATATACGAAAGGTTATCTTTTTGCTGGATACATATATAAACAGATCCCCTCCTATATGAAATCAGATTTCGAGTAAAAGGTACGTAAAAAAACGAAAATATTTTTGATGCACAATAATAATAATAATATCGGAGAATCATAGATAGTCTATAGATGTACTTATGTAATATTTATGAAAAATGAATGAAACTAATTTTAGCTGAAGAATGAAGAAGAAGATATCGCTTTTAGCTGTAAACATGAATTAATGAACGTTAGAGTAAATGTCTCAATAAAAAACGAAAATAATTTTTGTACACCCTAATTATTATCCGGCGTGTGATACTTACTAATTTCCCTCTACGTGTTCTCTTTGTTATATATATATATATATATATATATATATATATATATATATATATATATATATATATATATATATATATATATATATGGAGGCGAGGCTTTGGACAGGAACGCATTATCGCTTACATCCGTATGTTTCCTTTCAAGTCGAAAAGAAATGGAAGATAATTTTTTCTTTTAACTCCACCTCAAACATTTTTTTAGACAAATGATAAATGATTTTCTGGTTGCCTATGGCGAGAAACGAATGCAGTATTGAGATTCTGACTAAAAACTCGGAATAAATGGAAATTCGTAACGTAAAGAGGCCTTCTTATTTTGCTTCTGGTTTGTGTACAGTTGAAGTTTTAGGTCAGATTTTTAAGCTGACATTGTATCCTACAGAAGCAAGTGAAGGAAAGCAAGAAGAAAGGATTAAACATCAACTTCAACAAGACAAAATGCATGATTGTTAGTGATATGTCCCGGAAAGGGATATATTTGTTCGAAGTAGCAAAGTGGCTGTGGACTACTGTAACCGAGTAGGACAATCTAGCAGGTAACCGTAATGGACTGGTCCTCGTCGTAGTGGTAGGCAATAGGCGTAGGAAATAGGCGAAGACAATCGGCGTCGCCAATAGGCGTCGACCTGTACCTCCACATCAGTCTGTATTTATGGCTGACACCAGCCAATCATATTACTGTGAGGGGGCACCCGGGTGTATGCATATTCATTACATTCAGTTAGCAAAAGGTTCAAAGTGCGAATTGCAAATCGTAGATGCCAAAGTCAAAGTACACCGGGCTGCAATCGGGAAATTGGCGGTTTTGAAGAGCATTGAATTACTTTCTAATTGCTCTTGTCACCAGATCCACCCTTAACTGGGTTGGTCATATCTGTTAGGGTCCCACATACGGGCAAATAGCGAAATCCCAGACAAAGAAAAACACTATGAAAATCTAAAGATATATTTTTATAATAAAATGACCAACAACAGGCTTTATAGTAAAATTACCAATACATTTTATAGCAAAATGACCAACAATAGATTTTATCTGTAGTTGAAGACATGTAATAGTGTTCGAAATACATTTAGTTGAAGCCATAAAATGGTGTTTGAAATATTTAGATTTCCCCATTAAATAGCCCCTAGAGGTTGATATGCCGCTAAACAAAATCAACCAAACAATCAGTATGAAAGAACTCTTCCAGGACATTAATCCACATAAATGGCTACAATTTCTTAATAAAACCAAACTGTATTCTAAAATATAACTTCAACAAAACTACAATATAAAACAGGCATATCACCGCCTCTAGAAATTATGTCCACAGAAACGTGTATATCCATAAAAACCGAGTTTCATCTACCATGTATTCAACTGTGAAAGCAGAATGACATATAGCATATTTTTATTGCTTCAAAGATCTCAAGAAAATTTAATTTTGTCATTAAATGACCCATAAGGAGTTGATGTGCCGTTAAACAAACAAATCAGTCAAACAACAAAAAGCAAAACCAGCACAGCAATTTAAATATCTTGGAAGTGTTTTAACCGAGTGCGAAAAATGGGACACCGGAATCCAAAAATGCTCTTGGATAGCCAAAGGTGGTTTCCAAAAGCTAAGCAGAGTATTAAGAAACAGGAAAACTTCGTTAGAAACAAAGAAAAGAGTACTGAACTGTTACGTGATATCTGTCCTCCTGTATGGCAGTGAATGCTGGACAATCACCTCAAAGTTAAAGAAGAGACTTGAAGCAAAAGAAATGCAGTTCTACGGAAGGATTCTAAAGATACCATGGATCGAATATATGACCAACGTTGAACTTTTAGAGAAATGGAATCGAAAAGGAAATTTATACTCAACATCAGGAAGAGACAGCCGAATTTCTAGAGTACATAATGAGGAAAGAGGGCTTGGAAAATCTGATACTCACGGGACAGATAGAGGGAAAAAGTGACAGAGAAAAACAGTGCATAACATACTTAGTTAACTTGAGTAAATGGATGGCGAAACAGGATTTGGTAGAAATAATAAAAAGAGGAAATTTATTAAAAGCTACAGAAGACAGGAAATTATGGAGAGCCATGACCGCCAACGTCTTGAGGGGGCATAGCACATGACGAAGAATGGGTGAGTAAACTAAATTTCGAGGGACACATTTTCCGCAGACGAAACGCTAGGCAGATAAAAAGCCGAACGGATGAAATATCGACAGGCGATAATGCCGGACGTATACTAATTTCCAACAAGTGTTGACAGGCCGTAATATTGAATGAAAGTTGACGGATAGATTATATATTCAATTTTTACAAATTAAAAAATATCCTTAACAGTCAAAATGTTGAGGGTTCAAAATATCTAATGTATGTTCATCGGACTTTCATGACGAAGCTTTACAAAAATCATTAGTGGAAAACAATTCACGGCAAAATATTGGTGAATTAGCAAAGATGTTAAATACATCAGAATCTACCAGATGCCAGCACTTAGAAAAAAAAAAGGGAAAGCCATCGAGGTGGTTATTTTTATGTTCCACTCGCTCTTAGTGTAAAGAACAAAGTGGATCGTTTATCCATTACGACGATTCTCTTGTCAAAACAGAGAAATAAGCTGTTCCATAAATATATCAAAACATGTGATGAAGAATAGAACAATGTTCAACTTAAAGGGTTTTCGATTGACATAAACTTTCACAAACAACTCCAAGTGCCGAGTTCCATGGTAAAAAAAAAGGTGTTGTTTGCGTGTGGTGAGATCTTCTAGTATTATTCGTTAAGGTTTCTTAAAACATAATGAAATACTAAATGCACTTTTATACATCCAACAGCTGAAATGTGTCCATAAAGATTTGGTCAAAAAGCGTCCTGCACTTGTTGTTCTCCATGACGACGCAAAATAAACAGAGAAAGAATAACCTAGGAAAAACAATTGGAACTCGGTTGGTCTGATCTAAACAGCCGCTATTTTCATCTGACCTAGCGCAAATTGATTTTTATTTCGATCTGTAAAATGCATTTATGTGAAAATTGTTTTGTGATGAAAACTAGATACAAGAGATTGTTGAATTTTTTTCTCATTAATAAAATGTGGAATGGTATCGAGAGAACTTGCTAATAAGTGACAACAAATCATCGCAAATAACGGTGAAAATATATTTGAATAAAATGTAATTTTATTTTTCAAAAAAATAAAATTGATAAACAGAAAAAATTGCTTAGGAGTAAATTTAATATATAAAGGGGAAAATGGGCCCCTTCGGATAGTAGTGACACAAAATTTCTCCTTGGGACTCACGCACTAATCCACGCGGAACTTTTTAAATCAGTTTTAAATAAAGTTAATACCGAAAACAAAAGAATATTTTTATCAAATGAACTGAAGAAAGTTTTTGATTTAGTCAATGTTAAGATCAAATATTAAAATTAAAATTAAAATTTCGACTAGTATTTCTGGTTTTCTTTCGACTAGTATTTCTGGTTTTCTTTCGACTAGTATTTCTGGTTTTCTTTCGACTAGTATTTCTGGTTTTCTATCGATTAGCATTTCTGATTTTATTTCGACTAGTATTTCTGGTTTTCTATCGATTAGCATTTCTGGTTTTCTTTCGACTAGTATTTCTGGTTTTCTATCGATTAGCATTTCTGATTTTCTTTCGACTAGTATTTCTGTTTTTATTGCTTTTATCAGCTACTAACTTGTGATGATAAAGTAATATTCTACTGAATAATCCTTAGAATTAGAAGACCCAATTAGCAGTAATAGAAATGTATGAAGAAAATGGAATATGCCATGTTATTCTCGTGCAATGCAATATTTATATTCAAATATACATAGATAAAGTGAAAACCTATTATATGGTATCAAAGTGACTCGTGTAAGCTATCACACACATAAATAAGCAAGGAGAACGCTGACAAAAAAAGAAAAAGCCTCTCTTTTGAGTCTTAGTCTTTCACCAGAGGTAGCCATATAAATCTGGTATCTCTATCTGTATGAGATAATGAAGGAATGTTCGTCTAGTTTGTCCTGCTGCCCGCGAAATGAATGCATCTCGATCAACCCACCTGTTCTGGCGTACCCGGCACGTGATGCTCCACGTGCAAGGGCTAACGCTTACCCTTGTATCCCTCCAGTCACGTTGTTTTTATTTCTCTGTTGTAACTTTTCATGGAATATGTTTCATCCCGTCTTTTTCAGACTGTTAAAAACGGAAGCCTTTACTTTGTCTGGAGTATTAAGTTTTTCTCGTCCTTTTTTTTTATTTTCATATGTGACATCTTTCCTTGAGATTGAATTTAGCAATTCAGTTTTACCTGTCATACCGCGATAATGTAACTTCCCTGTGCCTTTTCTGTAGATTACTCTTCTATTTTTTTAAGACATTTTTATGTTTATACATTCTTCTATTTTTCACGCACCTTAATAATGTTTTCCTTTTTTTTTTCTTACTCTTTCACACTCAGTAACCCCTTGTGTCTTAGTGGCTTTACTGCATTGTATGAGGTGATATGATTAAAAAAAATAAAAACGTACGAAACTACTCTAAGATGTATCTTAGTATTCAAGATTAACTAACTAGCACACGTCTGGATTAACTGAAATTTTGGTTCGTAAAAGTAAAACAAATAAAATACACTAAGAAACGCCTCTATACTTTAACCCATTGACATATTAGGGCAGATTGACTTTTCACTTTTTTTTAGATAATCAACGTTGCACTTGATATAAAAACCTGCAGTCCTTTCTGATAAGTATGAAAGCCAAATTACCAGATTCATAGCTTTTATCAGTTTTTGAGTATTTATGTTTATTTATCATCTGAAAATTGTACGGATATGCAAAAATTGTAAAAGATTACAAAAAGGTTAATAAATGCATAAGATCTTACATTATTTGTTGGATCAAAATTAATAAGAACAAAAAATAGATAAATGTATATAACACCCTAATAGTGCTGGACAGATATTACAAAACAAAAGGTTTTAAATTTGCTTTGTTTATTGAAAATCACACTAAAAACTACTGCACTGTATAACATATTATATCAAAATATAACTAAATTTTTTAGTATAATTTCCTTTCCTTATTTGATGAGACACTGATTTCGAGATAATTTGCTTGCGCCATGCTTCTTGTCCGTATAAAATTTGTGAATATTCAGCGGTCAAATTTGACTGCTCTTCCTACAGCCTGCGAATGGACAGGTAAATCCGGCAACTTCAATGTTGTTCCATTCATTCGAACCTCTTGCAGTTGATTATTTGAAAAACCTTCTGCAAGCACAGGTTCACAAACTCCATTTTGAGAGAAGTTAATCAAAGTTGATTAAGTTAATCAGAGTTGATGAATGTATTTCTTTTAATCTCTTCTTTGGTGACTTGCTACTTCTGAAACAAAAAAAAATATTTTTAATGGCAAATTTACCCATACTTGGTTATATTTTTGAGATGTATTTTCAATCAACTTTTAAAACTAGTGTTTTTACCAAGTAAATCTTTAAAGAAATAACAAAACAAGTGTTACAGATAGATCATATATTAAACAGTAAGTACAACAGAAGAGTATTACACGACTAGTGAGTGTGTGTCGGATGACCCAGCGTTCAATCTATTCGATTATTAATATTTAACAGCCCCACCCCACGAGGGATGTATGTGGCACAAGGGTTCTCCAAGCCCGTAGGGTCGGCCAAAAATATTCCCTTTGAACCAGAATAAACGGGTTCAGGGCCTGTCTACCTCTCTGAACGAAACTTTACCCTGTGGTAAAGCCTTGTCCGGGTTCCTCTCTGCTCGAGGCAGAGAGTTCGACAGATGAACAATCTATGCGACTGTTATATTTAACAGATCCCCCCCACGAGGGATGTATGTGGCATAAGGCCGAGTTTACCATGGGTTCTCCGAGCCCGTAGGCTCGGCCAAAAATATTCCCTTAGAACCCATATAAACGGGTTCAGGGTCTGTATATCTGTGCGACTGTTCTCCGAAGTCCTTCTCTCCTACTAATCTTATAGTAGGCGGAAGAGTCCAACATAGACTCTTTAGAGGGAGGACACCACAACAATTAGTCTTCTAAATTAACATAACTAATTAACACTATTTACATTATTTGGATTATTGTCCTCATCTTTTTCGACATATTTATTACAAAGTTTCAGCCGTTGTACGCTCCGGCCTTCTTCAGGTGGTTGGAATGTCGAACTGAATCCTTTATTTCGCTCACTAGACTATTCTAGTTCCACATGTTATACTTTCGGCCTTGTGCCACATCTAAACTGTGCTTAGAAAATCATTTGGGCACCTTGAGGCGGTTTAATGGCTAGAAAGCTTGTCTTGCTAGAAAAATTATGACTGAGTGGTGAGTTCGATCCTCACTGGGTGCCCCATACTTTCGGCCTTGTGCCACATCTAAGCTACGCCTGGAAAATCAATATAAATGTTACAGGGCTGCGTTATAAGGCTTTCACTAATCACCGAAATGAAATTTTAACGCTGCAGTTTTGAATCTAAACTTGGAAAAAATATTTTGAGTTATTATGTCAAACTCCATCTTTGAATGCAATATCATAGTCCCAAAATCGAACCGCTCTATTTACACGCCGGTTAATTTAGGTAGAAAGAAGTCAGTTGAACACAAGTGAATGTGCAAGTTATTTGGCTTGCTTGGGTTATGGAAGTATAGGTTTCTTTTATAGGATTCTTTTGCGATTATAAATCAGCATAGAATGTAGTTATTTGTCCCGCATTAGCTTAAATGAACAAAGGTGATGAAATGTTACAAATAGGCGTCTATACCGAGTTAAAAATCTAGCTACTAAGGAATCCACTTGAGGATCGTCCGGATTTTTCCAAGTTTAGAAAATCAAAACAACTAAGATCGTTTCAACAAACAGCGAAAACAGAAACTACGATAAAAACAAAAAGAATTTATACGAGGTCCATCTGGAAATGATCCAACCATTTAATATTAGCGAAAAAATTAGCCTACCTAGGGCCATGGCGCGCCAGTTCACTCTGAAACTGCCCCCTTTCGAACTCCATCCACTTAAAGTAAAGCCACTTCTACTTTTCAGAATAGTTTCCGAAAATCTCTTTCGGGATTCCCATCAGCAGCTTCATCTTGTTTCCATAATTTATCCAAGGCCTGAATTTTCAGCACGCAGATTAGCTTAAAAACTACAGGTTCTATACTCATGATTCTCCTACAGCACTGTAGCCTAATGGATTAAAGCGATGGTTCGTGAATTTAGTGACATAGTAAATATGAGATCAATCCATGGGCCGGGCAGTGTAGACTCTGTGCAGGTGGTGCAATAAATGGGATAAAATAAAGAATTACACAAGATATCCCTAGATATGGTCAGCGGAAAATCCCCTCCTTAGATTAAAAAAGTTCGACATTTCCTAGAAGCTCACTGTTCAGAGACTAATTGATGTAGCTAACTGGTTAATGCTTTAAAGTGTTTCCATGGTCAAAAATGCATAAACATACGTATAAATTACTTACGTACTTTGCTCTAAATGGATCACTTTTAACCACTTATGTATCACATCAATTCCCGGAGAAGGTGGGAGGTTATTTTACAACTGCATTTCTGTTCCTTGAATTTTTTTATCTGCGAGAAAGTTGAACAGCATTCATTTCATTACCATTTCCTTTACAGTGCGTTGGCTGACGATGAGTTGAGTGGCATTTGTGTTGAATTGGAATGTGATTTGATGCAATGTTCTACTTCGTTCGGTGGTTACCATCTTTCTTGGTTGCCGTCGGATCCCTGTTTGTAATTACTGTCTGCCTTTTCTTTAGTCATTTCACTCCCAAGCAAGACAATAACGACACTAACACGCAAAGGGTTACTGAGTGTGAAACAATGCGAAAAAAAATCATTATTAAGGATAGAGAACAATAAAAGAACTGGAATTAAAAAGATAGTTGACATTTTTGAAGAACAAAGTTGACTGCAAAGCAGGAAACCGGAAGAAAGTTCCACAGGCGGGAAGTCCGAGAGGAGAAATGGTTAGCATAGCACATCTAACCATTTCACTTGTAAAATGATGAGACCTTATCACTAATCTAGCACTAGGCTTAAATTCGTAAAGTGTAGGTTTGTTTTGTTTTATGGCATATCAACCACAAAAAATTTTCTCCCTTTAGAAATATATATATAAATTCATATGAATAGAAAATATTTTTAAACCAAATCACTTTGTAGATCGTGTTTCATTATCACTTTTACAAAAAGGGCCTATTGCGATTTTCTAAGCGTAGATGTGGCACAAGGCCGAACGCATGGGGTACCCAAAGAGGATCAAACTCACTCAGTAGTAATGGTTCTAGCGAGACAAGCTTGTTAACCATTACAACACCTTGAGATGCCCAAAGGGGGCCTATATGAGAGAGACAATTACATTGATGGTATTCTTTTTTCTTTCAATAAAGAATTTTGCACAATATTTATTCTCTACATAGCCGTTTTTCTAGTTTTATTTGTGCAGATAGGATTTTTTTTATCAATAGTCTCGCTTCGTAGATTATTTTTTTAAATTTTGTTTTATCGTTATTCTCTCTTGTTTTACATTTTCTTATAGAGGCAGACGACCACTTTTAGAAATGGTTGCATATCATCCACATTTACCTTCTCCAACAACTCAGGCATGTACACTATTTACATTATTCGGACTATTGTCCTCATCTTTGACGCCATATTTATTACATCGCTCGGCCTTTTTCAGGGGGTTGGAATGTCAAAAGCGGGACGTCACTTCGCAGATATCTCTCCTCCTCCACACCATAGAGAAGAACATGACTAAAGACCATATGTACGCTATCCCGTGCAGCTGCGGAAAGAAATATAAAGGGGAGACAGGTCACCCCTTTAAGGTAAGGCTTCAAGAACACCAAAAAGCTGTAATATGAGGGGAAGTGGAAAAATCAGGCATGGCTGACCACATATGGAGAGAAAAGGGAGATCACCGCCCTCTGTGGGATCAGGTTGAGACCATAGACAAAGAACATCATTCGAAAATTCGTAAACTAAGGAATCAGCACATATGCTCGGCCACAAAAATCTCCTGAGCTGACCACGCATAGAAATGAATACAATATGGGAACCAGTAATAAGGAGTGCCAGAGAAAAGCGATAATAACAAAAATTGCAATATGAACTCTGGTAAAAACATAGAATGATAACAGCAAGAATTTCAATATGAGCACTGGTAAAAAATGATGGCTGAAGACATTAGGTTTACAATACTCAGAAATTCATGTACAGATGTCCTCAAGGTTACATGGCACAGTGGATAAAGGCGTTAGTTAGATCCAGTGACAGGACCCAAAAGAGTGTGAGGCGGTGGAGAAATTGCAGAGGGGAATTAACAGGAGACATCCATTAGACATGGAACAGTCTACCCCAGTGGGCGAAATAAAGGGTTCAGTTCGATATTCCAACCTGAGGAAGACCGGAGCGTACAAAGGCCGAAACGTTGTAATAAACATGGCGACAAAGATAAGGATAGTGTACATAATACCTCATTTCAGAAATATAAAAACAGAAACTCAGACTTTCTATCAGTATTGTGAAATTGCTGTCTTGGAATACCAAGTTCTGGACACTCTGTCAAAAAAATGGATAATATTGTCTAACATGCTAGGCACACTGGTTGTACTTCCTTAGTTGATATTTATTACACCCCCCAACATGAGTGTGGCACAAGGCCGAGTTTAACGTGAGTTATCCGAGCCCGTAGGCTCGGCCAAAAAATCCCCGTGAACCTGCATAAACGGGTTTGGGTTTGTCTATCTCCCCCGAAGGGACTCTGCCCTTCAGCACAGCTTGGGCTGGATTGCGTAGGCTTTTTTATGTGGATAATCGTCCCAGTAATCCTGCTTTTTTTTTAAATATATTTCTTTATGTCCTCCTTGAAATCTGTATATGGGACCTTGATTCTTTTATCCACATTTATATCTAAAGCTAATTTGGCTGCCAGGTCAGCTCTACAATTAAATTTTATTTCCATGTAACTAGGGGTCCAACATAATATTATATTTTTCATTTTGCTCATTTAGTTGATTTTATGTAAAATTTTCATGATCATTGGTTTATTGAATTTGTTCCCGTCCAAAGCTGGTAGGATAGAGAGTGAGTCTGAATAAATTAGGACGTTCTTTAGTTTGCTCCCAGAAATGATGTCTAGAGCTAACTCGATCGCATATGGAACTTCATTTTGGGAAGCGTTTCTTTTTGGTAATTTTCTGACTTACTGCTGCACATCCTACATTGTCCCCACTTTTTGATCCGTCTGTATAGAGTGTTGAATAGTCATGGAATTTTTCCAGTATTTCCTGAAATTTGTCCAGAAATATGAGAGGGCGGGTTCTTTCTTTTGGAAAATCATACACTCCTGATCAAAAATTTAAAACCACTTGAAAATTTTTTTATAAGAGACTGTTTGCTATGGATATATTATAAACTTTTTCTTACTTAAGGTTACTAATTCTATAATCTAAAAGGTTATGTAGACAAAAGTTATAATCCGATCAATTTATTCAGAAATAAACATTTTTATAAAATGAGGCGTTTTACACTTGATCAAAATTATAAGACCAGGTGGGGTATAAATTGTTAGATCTAGGGTAATTCCAATGTTTTTAGTTCAGTTAGAGATTAACAATCACTGTGTAAAGGTGTCACCATGCCTAAAACAATCAAACTTACCGAAGTTGAGCGTGCTCGAATTCTAGATTTCCATAATCAAGGTTTGTCACAGCGGGCGATCGCAGCTAAGGTAAATCGCAGTAAAACTGATTTGCAACTTTCTAAAGTACAGTGTGAATTATGGGAACGCAAAGTCAAGTAGTAGGCCCAAACAATTTCTCCGGCATTGAGTCGGAGAATAAGACGAGTTGTTGTGAAAGCCAATGGACTTTCTTCTAGTTAAATTAAGGCAGTCACAGATGCTGATTGCAGTCCAGTAACCATCAGACAACACTTACGACAAAAAGGCACGGTAAATAAAAAGCGCAAACAAAGGTTTCGTCGTGAATACCAAACATGGGACATTGATAAGTGGAAGAAAGTCCTGTTTTCTGATGAGAAAAAAATTCAATCTAGATGGTCCTGATGGCTTCCAACGATATTGGCATAACAAAAACATGCCTCCTAAAATTTTCTCCAGACGTCATAGTGGTGGAGGGTCCCTAATGGTATGGGGTGCCTTTTCTTACAGAGGGACGATGGAGCTCCAGGTGGGTGCAGGGTCGTCAGACAGCGGCTGGTTATGTTAGCATGCTACAAAAATCATCGTTGGTGACGGAGGGCCATCGTTTTTGTGGGGATGGATGGTGTTTCCAACAGGATAATGCTGCAATCCACGCTGCATGCCGCACCTTGACCTTTATACAAGAAAATGGGGTCCATCTCTTGAGACATCCCTCATGATCACCGAACTTGAACCCAATTGAAAATGTTTGGAGATGGATGGCAAGAGATGTTTATCGAAATGGCAAACAATATTAAAAAAATATGAACTTCGTGAAGCTATCTTCAGAAGCTGAAGCAATATTCCTCGCAGGTTAATGGAAACATTAATTTCTAGCATACCCCAAAGAATTTTTGAAGTCATCAAAACCAGTGGAGGTAGAACTCATTATTAAATTTGGTTGTTGAATGTTTTCGTACACTTTTCGTACAATTTCGTAGAATTTTTGTCTCTGGTTTTATAATTTTGACCAAGTGTAAAACGCCTCATTTTATAAAAATATAAATTTCTCAATAAAATGTTCGGATTATAACTTTTTGTCTACATAACCTTTTAGATTATAAAATTAGTAACCTTAAGCAAGAAATTCTTAAAATTTTTCCATGAAAAACAGTCTTTTTAAAAGAATTTTCAAGTGGTCTTAAATTTTTGATCAGGTGTGTATATTCCAAGAAGGTCTTGAAGGTGTTTAATTGTCCATGGTGGAATACTGGATACCGTTGTTAGTTGTACATTTGATAATGAAGTGTCTAATTCTTCAGCAATGGATTTCATCCTAAGTCCATATGGTAGTATGGGTAAAGTGTAGGTACCAAAGAGGAAAAGGTCATCAGAACAATTACCATGAACATATTTGCAGAAATATTCATCTAAGCATGAAAAACAAAATGGTTGTCACCTTGCAGATAGAGAATCACATCTTTCGAATCCCAACTCTCTAGTTAAATGGTGTTAAATCATCATTGCGTCCTATAGTTTTCACTACACCGTTGCCACAGCTACAATACCTCTTAATCTATTACGTCACATATGCGTTACCTCGCTGAGTTCATTTCTAAACATGGCGGAAGGTGAAACCATTCAGTGTACTATATAGCCTTTTGGCAATTTAGTTTAAAAGCACTGGTGTCATTACCCGGTACGATATCACCCGATAACTTGTTTTGATGCTAATCAGATATGATTTTTCTCACATGACCTGGTGCCAAGTTACAATCTTGTTAAAATGATATTTTAGCCAACAGTGTAATTAACAAACACTCTTACGTCGTTATTAATCAGCCATGTTTCTAAAAATGAAACGGAAACTCTAAAATGGAAAATTAAGCTTTGAAAAAAGGTGGGGGATACAAATCTAAAATTGTAAGAAGTGATGGAAAATATGTTTAAGAAGATTAAGCTTATAAATGAAGATAAAATGCATATGTTTTGTAAGTTGTTAAAAAATTGGAAAAAATGTCTAGCACGAGTTATTTGAAATCGTATAATTTGGATTGAGTTTAAAAGTGAATTAAGTTTAAGCGTCTAATGATTTTTTCTTTTTCTTTCAGATTTAACAACTTAAGACTTTGGCAATTCCAACCATGGAAAGATTAACAATCAAACAACATGTTAAAGCTATCGAAGCGTATTACGAAAATAGACACTCAAACAGAATTTGATTGAGAAGTTTTACCATCTCTCGAAACAGCGAAGTTAATTGGCCACCACGATCGTGCGACTTGACGCCTTTAGATTTCTTCCTTTGGGTGTCATCTCAAAAGTAAGGTCTATGTCAACAAGCCAACAACAATTCAACAACTGAAGGATGAGATAATAAGGCATATTGGTGAGATCGAGGAGCAACTATGCAGAGACGTCATCAAAAATTTTAACCTTCGAGTGGAGGTGTGCGGCCGAAGCCTTGGCGGACATTTGGGCGATATTATTTTTCACACATAGTTGCCATGACTTAAATAACATGATTCGATAGAGAAATAAATAAATTTTCACCAATAACACTGATTTATTTATTGCTGATTTTGATCCGTCTTAATGAAACACTCTTTACAAACATCTGATACCCTGGATTTAAGAAGATTCGCCAACGTGCGAAAATCCTCATCCGTAGAAAATGAAATACATGGTGAAGAATTGAAAAAATTATCTCGGATATCAGAATGAAACAGTCTTGAGTTGTTTGATAGGGCCAGAGGAATATCACACGCCAGTATAATCATATTGTGAGGCGGTTATAAGTCTCGATTCAGGGATTGGCATCGTTAATCACAAGAAAATAAAAGAAATGAAGAAAAATGAAGAAAACGGTTTCGCATTGGAGAGATTGGTTGCCTTTTCATTCGTCCATGTATTGTCGGACTTAAATAACGAATTATCACTTAGGGAGAATGCAAGACATTTCCTTCTAAAATGAGTTTATCCTTCTTTTGCGTCTTAGCGAACAAGCGGGCCTGAAACTGAAAAAAAAAAGATTCTCTCTCACACATTTCCTATATCTGTTTCGCTAAGTAGTTAACATAATTTCCCTATGAAGGACAATAAAAGTGGTCACTTCAGACTATACGCGTTATGCAGTTTAACATCCCGAGGAAAAAATCTTTCGTCAGTTAAAAAGATATATCTGAGATGAGGCATTATGTACATTATTTACATTATTCGGACTATTGTTTTCATCTTTGTCCCCATATTTATTTATTATCTATTAGATGCAGTGACAGGACCCAAAGAGTGTGAGTTCAATACCCGGTTAAGGCAGTGCAGAACTTTCAGAGGTAAATTAACAGGAGATAACTAATAACTGACATCCATTAAACATTGCACGTGGAATTAGAACACTCTACCCCAGTGAGCGAAATAAAAGGTTCAGTTCGACATTCCAGCCACCTGAAGCAGGCCGGAGTGTACAACGGCCGAAACGTTGTAATAAATATGGCGACAAAAATGAGGACAATAGTCCGAATAATGTAAATAATGTAAAAAGATATATATAATTTAATTTTCAGCAAGGGACAAAGATAGACTAACTTTAGTATATTGGTCCCCAGAAAGTCATAGCATCGAACATGATGACGCAAACAATTCGGATCACTTTCCAACAATGACAATGTTCACCAAAAAAGTTTCTAGCCAATGCGAAAATGACTATTCTTAAAAAAAATATTGTCGAATAACGATATACCTTTAGCGATATACCCAACGACATAAGATATCGTGAAAATGACACAGAATCATCCAAAAATATTTTTAAAAAGATGAAAGATCCATGGCTAAATTACAAAACATCCTTCGTAGAAGAAATGTTACGACCGATATTTACAAAGGACGGCCTAGACGCATTAGACTCTTCTTAGTAAATGCCTTTACGTATACATAAATACCTGTATGTACACATATGTGCACGTATAATACCGAAATTATGGGTGGTGGCCTCTTATGCGAGGCGCCAAGGCGTCGGCGTGGGCTATGCAAGCCCCGGCTGCCACTCGTCTGTGGTATGCGAAGAGCGGTAACAATAGAGGGCGCCTACATATCACACCTGGCAATATAAGGTAGACGAGAGCGGGAGAACTCAGACAAGTATTTCAACATACTTAAATAGGGGTGGGCCCACATACGAAGCCTTCGCCTCATTTCACTACATCTGTAGGTATCATAATTCAATTTCACAACCACACATTCAATACGCACACACAAACTCTCTCTCTCACACACACACACACACACACACACGCACAGATACAAACACAAACTTACGAATGAAGAGAAGGGGAAAAAGAGGATCGATAAATGCATACTTGCTGAGGAATGTATGAGAGGCCATATAACTATATATATAAATATAAGAAGTGTAGACACTGATCTCAAAACCGATTGGCGATAGCCTGTTTTATGTTTGATACTCTCCAAGCTGTTATATATATATATATATATATATATATATATATATATATATATATATATATATATATAATTTTAAAACGAATGACAAAAGTACGACGGTTAATTTCAGTCGTCTTTAATAAAACTTAACCGCCGTACGTTATCAGTCGTTTTTAATGAATCTTGTATAAAAGAAGGGTTGCTGCTCAAATACACAATTTATATATATATATATATATATATATATATATATATATATATACTGACTCAAACTACTATTTAAAGTAATAAAATATGCCGGATTAAAAATTTTAAAAATCGATTAATTCTTTAGAATATATATATATGTGTGTGTGTGTGTGTGTGTGTGTGTGTGTGTTATTATATATATAAATATTGGTTTATTAAATGTATATATATTTTATATATTATAATATATATATTATTTTTTATATATATATATATATATATATATATATATATATTCTAAAGAATTAATGGATTTTTAATATATATATATATATTGGATATTTAAATATATATATATTATATATTATAATATACACATTTTATTATTTTAAACATTATTTTTAGTCTGTACCTTAGCAAACGTTCCGTTTATCTTAAACTCTTAAACATTTAAACATTTAATCTACCGGTCTGCACATCAGAGAAAATATAACAAATAAAATGCTTCCTCAGACAGGATTCAGACTCGCATCTGCTTTTGCAGTTTACTCTACCGTGCTGTAACCATTTGGCTAAAATACACGTGCTTGAGTAGTTTTTGTAACAGTATAAATCTGTAGTCACTGACTGTCTGAAGGTATATTTTCCATTAGTAGGTTTTCTTTATGTAAGCCCGTTTAAATTTTTTAAAGGAGAAATTTCAAGTCATCCACATTTTGCTGCTAAAAATAACGTACACGGATTACATTACTTTAAACGTTATTTTAGTGAATATCCGTATTCGTGTTGAAGCCGCATTTGAAGCTCTTCGTAGCCGAGTGATCACACAACGTTGGATTACCTGTGCTTCCTTCAGGTCGCGGGTTCGATCCTGCCAGAGGGCGCATTTTCTGATATGCATATTTATGATCCCTTTTTTTGTAATTTAAAAGTTTTCAATCAAATAAATCCTGTTTAACATACCGATTGCACCTGCTCTTGACAATTACCGTAAAAGTGTAAAGTACTTAATATAACAATTAAAAAAGCATAAAGTTTGGATAATTCATTCATAACTTCAATCCCGATGTATACCTCATTCAGTAAATTAGACAGACCCAATCAGTGAAATTTAATAAAACTTGTTTGAATGAACTCTTGCAGCCTAAACACCTCTCTGCCTCTCTCACACGCACACTCACGTACATACACACACGCGCGCTCGGGCGCGTGTGTGTGTGTGTGTGTGTGTGTGTGTCTGTGTGTGTGCGCGAGTGTGTGAGCACTATTGCCTAACGAAGGCTGACGAATTTTATCATTGCCAAAAAATTTTTTATTATGGTCTCACATGTCAAATAGAGAATGCATAAAAATATACATGAATATCTTTTATCTTATATATATATATATATATATATATATATATAATTGGTATTCCAAAGTGACGCCCGAACTGAATGTAGTTATATATATATATATATATATATATATATATATATATATATGTATGTATGTATGTATATATAAGCATTTCATCCCAAGTAAGCAGGGAGTGTGACAAGCCCGCAAGGGGTTACAGAGAGTGAAAGTAAGAGTAAAGAGGGGGGGTTGAGGATAGGATATAGAGAAGACGAGGATCAAGATCAAGGCATTGGAAGATGTCGATTGACGTTACATTTAAATTTTTGAAGATTTTAATCATCAAGGAAGCAAGTAAGTGGAAGGGTGTTGCTCTGTCGAGAAGTGTAAGAGAAGAAGCTGTTGGAGTAGAAGAGGCGGTTATATTTAACTGATTCTACAGTAAAAGGGTGGGACCGAGATGTCAACCTAGTAGCATTTCGTAAACCTAGTAACTCGTTATATATATATATATATATATATATATATATATATATATATATATATATATATACACACACATACATACATATATATATATATATATGTGTGTGTGTGTGTGTGTGTGTATGTCTGTATGTGTGCGTATTAATTATTCAGTGAAATACATTATTGTGTATTATTCAATGAAGTATATATATTATTTTATATTATTAAATCATAAAATATATATATATATATATATATATATATATATATATATATATATATATATGCTGATTTTATTTTTACTTTTAACTGAATGTATAGATATTTTTATGTGTATCTAGAGTTATAGCAACATTTTATTTTTCAAAGAAGGTGAGTACATTTTTTTGCCGTGTTAATAGTTGAATGTTAGCTTTAGCATAATGTGTGACGTCATATATATATATATATATATATATATATATATATATATATATATATATAGTTAAATTCCCAGATGAATTTTGTGGACAAGACAGATTGGTATCAAATGACAATTGGAAAAAATCTTACATTTTGCCGACGCGTTTCGTCTTCTGACTTTTTCAAGGCAAGAATGAAATCGAAATGTTTTTGTTGTTATAGTTACATTAAAATTCAAAATTAAAAAGATAGACGCTTGTGTCTAAGCCTTTTTTCTGGTGAATATAAATTACCTTTATAGTAAGGGATTATCATTATTTTTTTTTTCCATGTCGACAATATAGTTAAATTCCCAGATGAATTCTGTGGACAAGACAGATTGATATCAAACGACAATTAATGTAACTATAACAACAAAAACATTTCGATTTCGTTTTTGCCTCGAAAAAGTCGGAAGACGAAACGCGTCGGCAAAATGTAAGATTTTTTCCAATTGTCATTTGATACCATATATATATATATATATATATATATAGATAGATAGATAGATAGATAGATAGATTTCATTGAATAGTATAAAAATAATATATATATATTTCATTGGATAATATACAATAATAAACAAAGCCTCCAAATTCTGGCGGTCCATCATAAACAACCAACCAACACTCAACACAATTTATTACGAATATCCCTACATATTAAAGTGCATATGACAAACATTTCTTCCCATTTTGAACTTCTACCAATTTTCGGTGAGCACAATTATGTTGAATCGCTTGTTCCATAAAAAAAAAAAACTTCATAACGACAACGAATAGATTTTAAATTTCTATGACAGAGCGCGTTCGTACGTGTTTTTAAAAATCACCATCACAATGGAATGCAGATTTTATAGCAGTTACAATTTGTTTGTATTTGTCATTTACCCTTGAAGATGTTTTTGGAAAATATCGAAAGTGCTTGGAATAGAAAAAAAATAAGTCGACAAATATGTTTATAATAGTCAATGAAATATGTTTGAATGAAGATAGACTACTAGGCTGCGTATATATATATATATATATATATATATATATATAATAAATTAACTGATTTAAAATATGGTTTCCTTACAATGAGTTAATTTTAAATCAGTTAACTTTTAAATCAGTTAATTTATATTTATACTGGTAAATTTACAGTGAGCACTGTTAAAAAAAAATATCAATAAGAACACCGGATTATATATCTTACTTTTCTTTCTTTTTTTTATTATATATATATATATATATATATATATATATATATATATATATATATATATATATATATATATATAATTACATGAATCATTCATACAAAAAACAAATATAGAGGTTAATATTTTAATATTTAAGTTTTTGTATGAATGATTTATGTAATTATAAATTAAAATTGCACCTATAATTATAATATATATATATATATATATATATATATATATATATATATATATATATATATGGATAATGACAAGAAACCTCGAAATCGGGGAAATAACATTACTTAACTGTAATTATAAATATCAATTCTTGATGTTATTTCCCCGACTTCGAAGTTTCTTGTTATTATCCATTTTTCAAGTGGTATGTTACTTGAATGAATTCGATTTTAGTTTTTTCGCATCTTTTTTTTTTAAATATGTTGTGTACAAGCGCACGTTCATGAATTTTTACTTTTGTTTATGTGTTTGTAAATGAGAATTTTTTCAAGTTATAATTTTTTATATGGTTTGTATTGAAGTTTTCAAATTGTTATATTATTAATTAAATTATAACATTTAATTATTAATTTATGTTATATTAGTAATTAAATTTTAATATTTTTTTTATTAATGTAACAAAATAAATATTTGTTAAAATGTCGGCATCGATCCATTACCTCATTCTACTTATTTAATATTTTCATTTGGTTATTAAAATATTGATATGTTTTTCTTCTAAACACAGTCTACAATTCCTATTGTTAATATTATATAGGGCACTTTTTTTATAATTTCCCATTTAATTTTAGTAGGTATATTATTTTCTTTTTGACTCCATATATTTTTTGGTAATGTCGTGCTATTTGCGCACGGTGTAGTAATGGATAGCGGCTAGGATTGAGAAATCGGAGATCTGAGTCGAATTACAGTCAGATCCATTACATTCACTCAAGTACTAATAGCCTTGGGAAAGGTATGAATCCTCTTCTTCTCCTCGGCTATGACTAAATAGCAGGGACAGACTTAGGTGGCAACTGGTCTACCGCAGAAAGAAATGGCTACCTATTGCTGGAAAAAAAATCTGCCTCTTCGCAAGATACATGATCGCCTAAGCGTGTATCACGCATGGCAAA